>OX235279.1:21137895-21222941 GCA_944472155.2 Trichobilharzia szidati | reverse complement strand
ACCCTTCTCATGTTAACTCCAATTGTTTATACAAACTTACATGTATCTGCGGGAGCAGTTATATTGGAAGAACAGAAAGAAGGGCATATCTACGATTTTCTGAACATGTACCAAAAAGCTTGCGTCTAAAGGGAACAAATTCTTTAAACAGTGCCATCGCCAGGCATCTTCTTGACACGGGTCATGAGGTGGACGTCGAAAAGTCGTTCAAAATTATCAATAGGTAAAAGAGCTCAATTCTCCTCAAGTTTGCTGAAGCCATTTCCATCAAGCGCCTGAAACCTGATTTGTGCGTTCAGGAAGAAGCGGTTATCAGTCTTTCTTTGCCCTGGCAGCTGGATACTTTTCATCCGAATGCGAGATACTGAAAAGTTTTCATTGTGTATGATTATTATTGTTCGAATTGTGTTTAATATTGCATATATATGTGTATATATTATTAGTGTATGTGTATATTGATCGATTGATTTTTGTTTAAAATGAACTGTCTGTGCAAGTATGTTAAAATTGTTTTTGTAGATACATTTAATAATGTCTTTGCCCTGTAAGCAACTGACGAGAAGGCAACGAAATAAAAGATAATAATTTGCTTTATTCCAAAACTGTACATGTGATACAGAATGGAATTCTCAGCATTTTGCATACTACAGTATTGCATCCAGTTAGTACATTATCAATAAATAGAATTCTACATAGATTAAGGAAATCTCAGTTCATTATGACAACAACATATTGGCATGTTGGTAGCAAAGCCAAAGTTGAATAGAGTGTTTGAAGGTGCTAGAAAAGTAGGTGCTATCATATTTCCTGGCGTAAGCGAGAGAAAGAAACAAAGTAGCACATAACGGAGAAAAAAAAGAGAGAGAAAAGGAACAGAAAGAAAGGAAATGTTGAACCTATTGATGAAGTGGGTTGGAAAGACGAGATCCAGTTGTACTACTGACTATTTAATGAGTTACAGGTGTCACGCCTAATGCTTTCTTTATCGCACAGAACACGAGCTAAGTAGGGTATGGTTGAGTTTTTGTACTTGCTGGTGCGAGCATATAGTTTGCTATATAGGCTTCTGGTTTTACCTGATGGTACCATTTTGTTCTGCTAAAACTGTAGTTCTTGCTTCGTTCAAATTCATTAAGGGGAATAAATGTATGAAAATCATATATGATAAACGAGTGTACAGCTTGAGAATAAATTCACCGAAAACAAACTCTTCATTGAATCACATGTTTTGATTTCCTATATATCCTTATTTTTACGAGTTTACCACGGATTGATATCAGTTAGAGAACTATTGAAAACCAGCCAAGGAGTACTGGACAGCTAGCTGTTTCGTTAGCCTAGTTTGGGAATCAATGAAAGCAACTGGTCGTCCTGATTTTATCGTGTATTAGACTTATCATTTGTACTTTAGAACTGTTATTGGTATATGAGACATAGATGGTTGGATAGTTATTTTTGGACATGACTGCACAAGTGTTTTCAAGAAAAGAAAAGAAGACGTTCAGCGAAGAGACTCTTTTCGGCGAATTCATTCAATGAGCTGTAAAATCACATTTATATACAACTTTGTTTGTATGTGTGTACGTTAGATTTATACACTTTAGATAATTACGTAATATAAGTATTATTTGGCTTGGAAACAAACGTTAATTAGATAGAAAATAAAAATGATTAAGTGAATTGGATGACGTAATACAACTGAGTAGAATTCAGAGTAGGTCAGGTTGGCAACAGTGTTAATGAGTGGTGGTTAAAATTAAATAAGGATGGGGGTAGAGAATAATACAGTTGAAAATAAGTAAGTTAATTGGATGACGTAACATAGTTGACTAGAAATTGGACGTGGGTCAAGTTAGCAACATTGTTAATGAAGGTAGAGATTACGAAAGGGTGGGGTAGAGAATAATACAAATGAAGATGTGAAATAATAAAATGCAAAAGACAAAATAATACAATTAGTAAGACTGAAATTAAGAAAGATTACGTCCATTGTAGATTTAATGAATGAACGAATTTCTTTTGTATGCAGATTTCAGGATTTAGCAGATGAATTGCCACTGCTTCTGCTATGTGGAGAAGTTTGTTCCGTACACTTTTAGCAAGATTGCCTTATATTCTGTAGATAACTTTGAAGTTTATTTGTGGTTTGACTTGGTGCCTGAATCGATCAAATGTTCAAGGATCGAGCTGCTGGGGCATCGGTTTTCTCCTTTATAAAACCATGAAGGTAAATGTTCGTTGACGCGTTTGGATAGCGAAAGCTGAGTACGGCCGATATACCTGGCTTCACACGAGCAGGTGAATTGGTAGATACACATAGATGAGGCCAACAGCGGTAGCTTATCCTTCACGTTCATGCAAATCATTGGTCTCGTGGAGAAAGTCAGTCATAATTCAGCTGCAAAGAAGATTTTCTTCAATGAGCGGGAGAGCCGATTTCTCAGTATTTCTGTAGATTAAATCTCCATTGAAGTGTAGGTTCACATGGAAAGAAAACGTATGTCCTTTTACATACATGACCTTGTTATTTTAATTTCGACTACTTTGCCAGAAGTTTGAACCACTTTGTAGAACGAAGTCTTGGGATCATTTATTCGATTTTCACTGAGAACGAAGATAAATGTATGTTGGAACTATAATATACACGGGTGAGATAGAAAAGGAACAATAATTACACGCATCAGCGGAAATATTCAAAGAGGCACCACATGTTATGAACAGACTTTTCAGGGAGTATTTTCTAGTCCATCATTATCCCGCTACAGTGGGTATAAATGTTGTGAGTGAGAGATATGATGATAATCAAGTAAATCTGATTGGTTCGAACCCTTGTGGTGGGTGCATACTGCCGATGATCATAGGTGTCTGCGTTCTATCTCCCGTGTGAAGTGGTATAATAAGGTGAGCAATATTGAGGTTAGGCATCGGTCGAGTGCTAGGTAAGGAGGGGAAATCAGTCGACGAGACTGTGAAATTACATCGACTGAGATGGTTAGGACATGTGTTACGTATGCATGCCTAGTCGTCGTCTTCCTCGATCGACAAGCAATGTTAGCTGATATAGCGCCAGGCTGGAAAAGAGCTAGCGGTGGTCAAACGAAACATGTCACCAGTCAATGAAATCTACAACAGTTAGTCTAAGCCATGTAGGAAGTTGTAGACTTCCTAATTGGTTGGGGTCCTCGGGACGGTAAAAATCGATGGTTGGAAACAATTGGTGACATGGCTCAAAATCGTTCTGAATAGCTGGCGGAGATGCATCCACTCCTTGTGACTTATGATTTCCAATTAAACTGTTTTGTTCTTCGTTATTACTATTCCTTTTGTCTCACACCTCTGTTTACTGTCTCTATTATGCATTTCTCCTACTTTCTTCTCTTGCTTTGTGTGCTACAAGGAGGGAGTGTGGCGACTTGAACTGCCTCACATATGTGCAAAGTTCTATGTCGAAAACCAATCGACCGATGATCCCCAAACTAGGGTGAAACAGCTGTCCAGTACTTCAGTGCTGGTTTTCAGTGGTTCTCTAACTGATATCAATCCGTGATCAACTCGTAAAAACAAAACTAACCCTTACAAACCAACTATAGAAAATATATCCTTATTATCGGAAACGGTTCCATTTTTCAACATTATGTAAAGAATAAAAATAATAATTTTAAAGCAATTCGTTCTCTTTATGAACTTCGACAATACAATAAGAAGACGTAGTTTATCTCAAACGTGTAATGGGAATTCGCGCAACACATTTGGGACATTCTCATCACACACACACACACACACACGATTACCTTTCATTTCCGGGATCGGTTATGTCCGGCGATTTTATTTGTTGTTACAGCCACTTTGGAATATGCTCTGTAGCCCTAACCTACAGAGGCCGATGGGTCCACCCTATCTACGTGTGTCCACACATACATGTAAATTGATAAACACAATGTGATGTGCCTCTATCGTTTGAATGCTGTGAGTGTTTACAGGATAGCATAGATCGCGTTTTCTCTATGAAAATAATTTTGGCTGCATAGTAAGTTCTGTTAATTGCCGCCTTGAGTCTTTGTTTGGTGATCAGACTGTTGATCACACATGAACGGCAAAGATATATAAACATCCTTACCCACACCTTTGTGTCATCTCTCTACCCATTATCTATGACCTTGACCCGTATACAATCTGGCGTGTATTGTAATAATTCATGCCTTCTTGCCTTCTATATAATTGTGTATGAAAGGCACTCGCGTGTGTGTGTGTGTGAGTGTGATGAGAATGTCCGAAATGTGTTGCACAAATTCACATTACACGTTTGAGATAAACTACGTCTTCTTATTGTGTTGTCGAAATATTTTCATTATAATGAATAATTGCACATTTTATATGCACAGTCTTATCATCCTATTGATAAATTATACTGATCGGAAGCCCATCATATCAAATGGAATCCAAATTGTTTGATGACGAATAGGAATGATGGATGGCCTGGTTGCAACACCCCCCGCACCTTTCCCATGAAATGACAAAATCAACAGGAATGTGATAAGCAGTTTCATTATGTAAACACACTCTGCTTTTATAATTCTACACACTTACCAAATCCAACAATCTACACTTGGCTTTGTTATCTCTAGCATTTGGCCAAATTGACAAAGTAAAAATTACCCCCTACCGATTTTTTTATTCTTTTACGTTTCCAGTGGAACATAAGGCTTCAAGCTAGAGGCTTGAAGTTTCTGTAGCAGTTTTTATTTTTTTACAGGATAGGGTTGCTAACCTCATGCCCAACCTTCCGCCTTTACCACCTTTTTTATTTCTGGCTTTTCGAGGTAAAGGAGTGCGTCGGTGGCCGGGGATCGAACCCCTGACCATGTGCATGGTTGGTGAGCGTCCCAACCGCTGTGCCACCGGCGCATGCTGTTAAACGATGATTAAGTTATTATATATAAGCTGAGATTTTGTAAATTCTGGTTTAATAACACTACTTTGATAAAGCTATTAGCATTAAATAGCGAAAAGTCAGTAAAATCAATATCGTTTTGTTTTTCATTCATTGGGAAATACAATAATAATAATAATAGGTTTATACTGAATGAGTTGTGTTCTCTGAGGAGCTGGTGGATTTAATTACGGAGCTTTCGTCGTCCCCATTCTAGACGACATCTTCAGCGAAGGTCTTAGTATAAAATAAACTCATTTAAATTTTCAATGAATGGTGCAATTCTATCTCCTGGCAAGCACTGTCATGAATCGTTGTTAATTTACATATCTATTGATCATTTTTATTGACTTGGAATTCAAACTTTCTTGTCAAGAATTAGTTTGCAGGCATTTGATTTGTTTCAAGTTGGATCACAGATTGATGTCAGTTAGAGGAATATTGAAATTAACTGGATAGGACTGGGCGCCCGCTTTTAGTCCTAGTTCGGGACTCCTTATCACTACGCGCTAGCGACTCAACCAGAGAATGGACCTGGTCTCTTTAACTATTCAGCCAAATGAACTAAATTTCAAGTATTGCTTTGTAGGAATTTGATTGATTGGTTACAGGATTTCATCATGAGCTGACATTGGTTAGGGAACCATTGGAAAACCAACAGGGAGTACTGGACAGCCATCTATTTCGTCCTAGTTTGGTACTCTTCATCACTACGCACCCATGGCCTTCTCGTTACAAGGCTAGCAAGCTCGTAAACCATTAAGCCACTGAGACCAAACCCAGTGGCCAGCCCATGAATTCTAACTTCTGCCAATTCATGACATAGCGCGACCGCCGACTATTTGTCCTCGCACTCGACCTGCTGCACCCTACTGGTCACGACTTCCACCTAGAACCCAGATAACTACCTACCTGAACAGGACCAGTGATCAGTGATCATCTCATCAACATTCAAGTATTGGTTTGTAGGGATTTGATTGGTTACAGGATTTTCATCATGAGCTGACATTAGTTAGAAAACCACTGGAAAACCTGGGAGTACTGGACAGCTGTTTCGTCCTAGTTTGGGACTCTTCATTAGTACGCACCCAACGGGATTCGACAAATACTCGCCGAAGACATTGGCTAGGAGTCGCGCTATGTCGTGAATTGGCGGAAGTTAGAATTAATGGCCTGACCATTGGGTCGGGTCCCAGTGACTGATGAATGGTCTACGAGCTCGCCTTGTAACCAGAAGGTCCTCGGTTCGAACCCCGGTGGGTGCGCGCTGATGAAGAGTCCCAAACTAGGACGAAACAGCTGTCCAGTACTCCCTGTTGGTTTTCCAGTGGTTCTCTAACTAATGTCAGCTCATGATGAAAATCCTGTAATTATCCTGTTGTGTTTATTAATTCACATGTATGTGTAGTCACAGGTACATAGACAGGATCCATAGATCCCTGTAGGTTAAAGTTACAGAATATATTCTCAAGTGGCTACAAAATCAGACAAAATCACTTGATATAGTTAATCCTGGAAGTAGGTGTCCTTCGTAGTCAACTGCAAACCACATCCTAGAGAAAGGTCACAAAGTTAGTTTCATTAGCATCTGTAAAACCTTAGATAAAAAGAGGGTTTCGGTTATATTATTATTATATATTATTACTTTTCCCTTTACGTTACCAGTGGAACATAGGACATCAAGTTACAGGCTTGAAGTTTCTTCAGCAGTGGTGTTTTATTTTTGCGAGACGGGGTTGCTAGCCTCATGCCCAACCTTCCCTCTTTGCCAGTCCTATAACTGGTTTAGCGAGGCGAAGGGGTGCGGGGGCCGGGGATCGAACCCCGGACCAGCTGCATGGCTGGTGAGCGTTCTGCCTCTGTGCCACCAACGCACTTCGATCATATACTTAAATCCATTGAAGTCAAAGGCATAAAAAGGCTCAAATCTGTTTTGTGTGATAAAAAAAATTATTTGTCATTACATCGAAACTGTTTTGGTCATTCAATTTTAGTAGAACCAAGACTCATTTTCATCCCACCCACCCCCACCTCCTTTTCTCCTATCTGTGACAGTGACCTGTAAACATTTAGACGTATATTGATAACAAGTATAATCCTTCATGCTTTATTGCATTTTATGTAAATGTGTATGACAAGTGTGTGTGTGTGTTGTGTGTGCGTGTGTGTAAGTAGAACATCCAAAATGTGTTCTCCAAATGCACATTACACGATGACTGTAGCTTCAGTAATACAAATGAATCGGATATGTAATGATTTTGGTAGGTTATTTCTTTTTTGCCTAATAGACACACAACATTAAACAAAGAGGTTTTAGAGATGTGACTGAGAACAGTGTCAATCCGATGTTCAGAGGTATTATTCTGTTTCTTACAATTCCTTCCATTTCCATCTATTCATAACCTTGCAGGTTAGCATTCTATGCACGTTTTTGGAAAAAACAACCCTGAGCTGAATAACTGATAGCCGTTTTTCTAACGCAACTATTTTCTAGGTTAATTGGTGGAATAATTCGTATCTCTTCCTACTTGGAACTCGTCATCTGGATGTACTGGCATTCCGCAGTGATTGATGATGTTCCCACCGAAGCTCGAACCCAGTGGCCATAGTTTCAAACGCCAAAGCGTTATCCACTAGACCACTTAGGCCACGAGAGCCACTGCCTCTTGTGCAACGGATCATATTAATTATTTTCCTGGGGAATCCAGGATACGCAAATAGAAGGAAATGCGCATCCTAAATTCCTCTGGTAGTCAGCATCCACCAGTTAACTTCTAAAGTACATGCCCAGACATCGTCGAAGCATCTGCACAAGAAGCCGACATATCAACCTGACACCGAGCACTTCGGTCCAATCAGTTGACGTGAAAATCTAAAGCTGAATTAAATACTTTCGAGATTGTATGGGAAAGCTTTTGAAAAAAAGTAAATCAGTGTGTGGAATGACATGTAGTGTTACTCAACAACTACTTTGTATTTAAATACAGTTATCATTTAAACTTAACTTAATTGTATTCGGGTTAATAACCCTGTTAGATTAATATGATCTGGGTAGGGTGGACAGGACTGAAACACTTTATGAATTAGGGGTTCAAAATTCTAGATCCTAAACCAATGAGACAGAACTCCTGAACTCACTTTTGCTTGTGACAGAGCAGATTAGCACTTCTAGAGCGTTCTTAAAGAAACACAAAGAAAAGGTATGCTTTCAAATTTATGATTATATGTTGTTTTACTAACAAAGAGTTTCATATTTCAGTTATCTAGGACAATGAACTTTTAGTCGAACGTAATCACTAAAATTCTGATGAAAAGTACACTCTATTTAAAGTGTTTAACGAAAATAGACCAATATTGTCGTTGGTGGGACATCCATCCACACATGTGACATCTAATTGGACCTCACTGGTCACGACTTCTCACTAGAACTCCAGGAAACTCCATCCTGTAGCAAGTCACTATTTAGTTTACCCTGATTTTCAATAGTTCTCTAAATAATATCAATCCTTGATCAACTCAAAAAAACATAACTAACCCTTACAAACCAAACTATAGACAATATTTGTAAGTCCGAGGTCAAATTTTGATCACAGCTCATACAGTTTTGTTTATTATACATGTTGATACCTGTTTCATGACTCATGATTGGACAAAGTTTTTAAAAACAAGAGATGTTCCTTTTATATATAAACCTCTGTTATGTTAATTTAGATTAATTTCCCTGAAGAAGTTCGGACCAGATTGCCGAACGAATATATATATATATATTTTTTCCCGACGTGACCCATATATATATATATATATACTATCCATTCTGTGCGTCCCAAGTAGAAAATAACACTTCAGTGGCACACTTTCATTGAACACTGGGTCCTCTGCCATTATTTTCAACTTGTTCCATGATTGTCCACAAGTTTTCCTTTCCTTTCTCCATGACGTTCTTCATGTCAGTTTCGCACTGTCAACCGTGCCGCTTTTTATTCACGTTCCTCTTCAGGGCATCCATCATTCCATTGTAAGATAAGTTTATTTGAAATAATACACAGTGGTACAGTCAGCATCGTTCAAAAGGGATAAAATGCATATAGGTATAATTGATTTCAACCAAATATAGAAGAATACATAAGTCAGCAAAGTCATCACCTCTTTTTGTAACTTCACTTCAAGATTGTACAGTTACACAGGGGATTTATGTGTACAGTGTTAACTGATAACAGAGGTCAGAGGTTATTTGTCAGTTTGTAACAAAATAAATCAAAAGTGTATGAGTAATACCAGCGTGTGAAATGTAGTGCATAGTCTTACTTGGTGGAGAGGATTAGTAACTAATTGGTATTTTTTGAATTCAGAATGACAGGTAGAACAGGTGGAAACAAGTCAAAGTGGGAGTAGTAATAATAACAGCAATAATAATCGTAGTAATGAGAGAAAGGTGCATAGATTAACTAAATAAACAAAATCAATAAATAAATGTCTATCCCTCTGCGGCCAAGGCAGAAGCACGGATTATACATACTTCTTCTGTACACAAAGGTTTGCCTGGCTAAAATTCATGAATCGCCAAGGCCTCAGTTGTCTTTAGAAGTTTAGAACGACGAAAACGCGGTAAGTTAGCATAGATTCGATAGATGATCTTAAAATAATGATCAGGGTTGGTAGAGTGACAGGAGTTGATCAGATGTTCTAAAGTAGAGCTTCGTGCACTCTTCCTTTCTCCCTTTAAAAATCATGCTGGAATATTGTCTTGTATCTGTGTGGAAAATAATTATTTGGAAATAATAGGTAAGAAACAAGAGAACAAAAGATTAACTTGAGGTAATTAGGTGGATTTTGACTAGTAGTGGGATCTAGGATGCATGTTTCTTTCTTTGTGGGACTCCTCAGCTGGATGTATCAGCATTCTCCAGTGAGCGATGCTGTTCACACTGAGGCTTAGATCCAGTACCCATTGTTCCACAGGCCAACGCTTTATCCAATAGACCACATAGGCCACAGGAAATATAAAATTCAATTAAAAAATAGATAATATAACTGACACCTGTTGCACAAGAGGTAACGCTTGTCAGTTAATTAGTCTGGTGTATGACGCTTTGGCCTTTGAAACGATGGGTTCTCGGTCTCAGCCTTAGTGGAAACACCATCACTCACTGGAGTCCCAAACTGGACGAATTAAGCATCTTGGATCCCAATGCTAGTCAGCATCCCCCAAATTACTTCCGGAGAACAAAGGATTCAAAGTGGGTTGCAAAAACAAAAAAATATATAAATACAAAAAGGGACTGCAGAGAGTTTATTAGACAAGAATCCAGTAAAACATAACAAAAATTACTACCAAGGCCACAGTAATACAAGATGCTGCATGAAAAGTTCATGAACACAAAGTTCAAGTTTCTTCTTATATATTGCTTAAGTTTCACCTGCATAAAGTAGGTGAAAGCAAAATCCATCTGAACGGCTTAATCATACTTAATGTATGACTCTAAATGAAGTCTGTGCTGATGCTGCGAGACTAGAAGTTAACTGATCTGCGTTCTCAATTTGACAATCATACTGGTTAGTGTTCATAGGTACATCCACACAATATCCTGGTGGTATGCGCTATGTACTTAGCCCACCAAAAGTAAGTGAACTGGTAAATGTACACTAAAATTGCTAGCAGTGGGATGTTCTATTTGACATTTTGGTGAAAAAGAGTATGCGTAGAAATGCAGCAAAGAAGTTTATTCGGGTTCCTGTCGAAGTTGAAGAATCTGCGCCCACGAGATCGAAGGCACCAGTGACGTTAAAACAATCTATTATGTTAAAAAGGTAAATTCGGGTGAATGAATTGAACTTCAACGAAGTAATCAACTTCAGTATAAACAAATCCAACGCTAATCTGTCCTTAACTTACCGCTTACCCCAAATCTTCATTCGACCTAAACTAAATCTTTATTCACCACAACCTTAGTCTAAGTCTACCTCAAGCTCCTAACCTTAAACAGTCGTGATTTAGATGAATATCAACAATCTTATAAGAAATTAAGAGTTATTCGAGTAATAGTTTAAAGAAAATTATCCTGTTTAACATTCTTGCATTTCTTTCAACACCTTTTTTCAGTGAATATGATGCTATTTGTCTGATCTCACTGGCTTTCTTTGACTCAACGTTTCAAGGTCACCGACGGGTTTGTTTGTTCGCATCCTTTTTCTCCAACTTAGCCAAGTCGTCTTATCTATCTTGCTTAGGTATTTCGTCATGAATGTAGGTGTTTGTCATCAAGATTTTTAGCGAAATTACAATTTAGAAATCTAAAAGGTGCGAGCTCATTAGTAACCTTGGAAGATTCAGTCAGAGCAAGGTAGTTATAGCAGGTAAATAACATTATACTCGTGACAGTAGTGCTGAATGATGATGTGTTTGTATTAAAGACAACAAAAAGGTTAGTTCAAGGAAAGATTATGGTTAGTTTTAGACTAAGGATATATTAGGGTTATACTAACCTATTTAATTCGATTTTAGATTTACCCGCTGATTGATTGGACCGAAGTGCTCAGTCTCAGGTTGACATGTCGGTTTCTTGTGCGGATACTTCTACGATGTCTGGACATGTGATTAGAATTTAATTGGTGGACGGTGACTAGAAGCAGAATACACCAGGATGTACACTGGATGTACCTGCATTCCCAAGTGAGTGATGATGTTCCCAATTAAATAATTAATATGACCCGTTGTACAAGAGGTGGCCCAAGTGGTCTAGTGCATAACTCTTTGGTGTTTGAAACTATGCGTAATGGGTTCGAGATTCGGTGGGAGAATCACCACTCACTGTGCAATACAGGTACATCCAACTGACGAGTTCCAAATGGGACGAAATGCGCGTTATCCTGGATTCCAATGCTAGTCACCATCCACCAATTATATTAACCTAGTTGGAGAGATATCCTAGTGGGTTGGAGACTGATAAGTATGGTTTAGCGGAAGACAACAGCCCAAATTTGCTTTTCAGAGCAATTACTTGTTCTTATATTAGTGGGGCATTTGTGAGTATAAAGTGTCTATTCTTTAACTTTACAACAGCAGCGGCCAAACACAATATAACCAATGTTATATGCAAGCATACAGCAACACTCCTGCTCTGAGAAGAATAGAATGGAAATACCTTATGATTATCTCTCAGAAAAATGTAGATCCAACATTGTCTAACCATCCAATATATGCACAAATGAAATAATCCTAACATATATGAAGATCATCTCTGAAATAATTCAAGACCATTGGGACTTAGCGGATAGATGTAGCTCACAAATTATCAGAACCACTCCAACCTACTTTCTGTTAAACAAAAGACGCAACAGCGGAAGACGACAAAGGTAACGTCATCTACAAGATACATTGTGGCATTTATGAAACAGGCTATACTGGTGAAAGTGGGAGACCTGTTCGTCATCACATGTCTTTTTCAGTTGAAAGAAGTTTTTTGAAGGAAATTTCAACCTACTGTATTTGATAATACTAAAACTGGACTATTATATCATGTGAACAACAAAATTTGATTAATTTTAGTATGTCTTTTCATGGGATAACTTTTTACAACCATGTGCATTACTGGTAAAACCATCATGGATTCCTCTGCATTGGTTGATCAATCTGAAAACCCCTACTATAGTGGGAATCTTTCGACAGCCCAGATTTTCATCTCAACTTCAATTGTCATCCACTAGTTCATCGAGAGTTATTTCAAAGGATCACACTATCAGTAAACAAAATATATATTTATTTTTTGACATTTTAAAAGTAGGGGCAGGTAAAATTCGTGTGAGTACTTGAACTACTCAAACAAAGAAATATCCACATAAGTAAAGACCAATAAAAATCAATTTTTGGTCTATATTCTGCATATAGGTGTGACAATTTGAGGTCACGGTATAGAAAAAATAGCAACAGTAGACCACTGACTACCCTAGACGATCGTGTGCTAAGAAGACGTTATTTTTTAAAATCTCTGATTGGCTAATACAGTAAACAACTTTTTCGTCTCCATTGACCTTGAAGTTGTGTCTAGTTTGTGACTGCCTGGACGCATGTGACATTGATATGTTTGTTTTGATGAGTCATATACGTATGTAAAACATGAGGGCAGTTAAAATTATCGCTACAACCCTATCACTTATTCATACACATGAATTTTACGTCTTACAGTATACGGCATGTTTCTGAGCCAATCGAATATGTGGGATATTGAGGGTTGACGGTATTTTACACATTATTGAGTTATTTAGGTGCATTAAGAGACGTTAGTACGAATTACAGTTCGCTCATAATTCCGTGGTTGATACTTTGAATCAATTTTATATGTTGGACTTCTTGAAATAATTATTTCTGGATAATTATGATTGAAATGAAGTTATACTTTTTGGTTATTTGTCAGTGTGTGAGATTTATTTCACATGTTCATGAAAAAATCAGCACTATAACCACTTTTTGTTCTACTTCTACTCGTGGTTGTGATTGATACTAAGCGTGGAAATATTATCCTTAATTTTCTTTCAGAACAAACGGTACAATAAAATTTGGGAGTTTTTGTTTTGCTTCTCTAATTCGTTTGTACTAGCACACTTTCCAGTCATCTTCATATGACTCTTCCCATACAGACCAATTAAGATTCCAGGATAATCACTCTTTGCATATTTTTGAAGCTCTCTAAAAAAATAGCAGCATTAGGACAGTATAGTTCCAAATGAAGAGTGCACATGTGTGAAGTTGGGAAAACATGGGTAAAGTGGGTAGTTTTAGTCGGATGGGATGTGGTCGAAAGGTTAGTAGGACGCTACATAAAATACTAATTTTCCCCACTTTCTAAAAACATCGATTACGCACTTTCCCACGTTTTCAACCAACTAATTACCCATCCTTTCCCACACTCCTCATATGAGTAAAAAACTACTCACTTTTCCCCTACCTACTTTCCAGAAATATCATACTTTTCCTTCCTCCTGTTGCCCATCTTTTGAATGGAGCGCTACCGACAATGTCACCAAGTTTAAACTTGCCCTCAAAACATTTCCCTTCTCGGGTGTTATGGAATGTCACAGTAATCAGTTTCAGTCAAGACAGAAATATTGCTTCATTATACAAGTATTTTTCAGAGAGTTCTCTTCCAGCTTTCAATAACTTGACTGTAAATGCATCTAGTCAGAGGATGCACATGGGCAATGTGGGCAAAACATGGGCTAAACGGGCAATTTGAATCGGAAAAGACTTGAGCAAACAGTGGGTGAAATACAACATATTCGCCACTTTTTTCTCGTTTGCCCATGCACTGAAAAATTTTCACACCCCTTTTTCAATTTTACCCACACTACTCACGTTTTCGCCCATTTATCCCATGTGCGGAAAGCCATAGTTACCCAATTTTTCCCACTTTACCTCTGTTATTTTCGAAAGTAGCCTAATTCTTCGCACTTAGCCCACATTCGAATGGGAAACTGCCCCCTTTTTACCCACATATCCCAGGTCTGAAGAAAATTCTCCGACTGTGCACTATTTTTCATCTTCGTCCATTAGACTAAACAATTTCAGTTCACTTCCACTAGGTGTTACTAAACAAATGATGCGTGTTTCAGAACGATTTGGGATACAGTCCGAAATGGAGAGCAGTAGGAAGTAACCAGCAAGCTACCTAGATATCAGTCGAGTATCTATTAATGGAACAAGTTAATGTCTAAATGAGAACACTCTTGTCTAAAATGAATTGTGTGTTTATGCAATCTGAAACTGATTCATTTTCATGTATTAAGAGTAGATGGAACCATGTGGTCTGCTGTCAGATATATTATATGATGAAGAAATAACTTCAATGATTAAATAGTACCACAGCTTAACTAACATACTGCAAGGTAGAACTTATGAGTGCGTTAATGACTGTATAATTCTTAAAATGTACAGGCATAACCAATTTGTAGCATAGTTACGAAAGTTTTCATGAAAATTTGTATATACATACATAAGAAGTGACGGGATTCTTCCCAAGTGGCTAGTTGGGAACACAAAGGTGACTTATACTCGCACAGTAATTCAGGTCATGGTAGTGTCTTGCTGGGCATACAAGTATATTTTCTTACTCCAAGACAACATAAAGGCCTGGTTCGGAAGCAGAACGCAAATATTTTTAGGTTTCCCGAAGTATGTATAATCCTTTTTCAAAATTATATTTCAATAGATAACAGCAATAACATTTTATGACAAGTTTCACCAGACATAATCAACTAGGTACACTGTTGCACCTTAGGTCCTGTGTTTGAAATGCCCATAATTTGCCGCAAGTTGTAACACTTTAATGCTGATATAATAATCCATGGATTCTGATGACCTCGAACCCTTCCGATGAATCATCCACAATCACCTGAAAATAAGCATGACATTTGCGAAGTACATTTCCCGTTCGGTCAGGTGATAGTACGTTTTAAAACAGGTAGAGACGACATGTTCTCGGACTGTCTGTGACGAAATGAATGTAAATTCTACTAGTTCTCCATGTAATGAAGTTAGCCAATAATGTTTCTAGTGAACGATCAAGTCAATGGCCTTGAAGCTGCCAATAATAAAAGACTGAATTAAATTAGGCGGAAAAAAGTTACATCCATAAGAATAATGTTTGAACAAGTATGGAAATGCTAGAGAGGCACCCTGCTTTACAATCTTCCAACAGTAACTCCCGCTGTCTTGTGAGAATGCCGCTTCTCGTTCGAATGACCTTTGAGATTATCAGGTTGAGGTAAGATTATGGTTAGATTACATATATGATTAGGAGCCATTTGATGGGGCTTAGTTCGAAGCACTCAACTTCCGAAGCTCTGATTGGCTGCTTGCAGGTTATTGGTTTGGTTGTTCGCTTGTACCTGCATTTTTGAAACTCACTCTTCACGTTTCGCAACAAACTCAAATATTTCCAAACATAACGTGGGGGAAGAGGTTGCCCTTGGATTTCGAGTGATATTTATCATCAGAAACGTTAAATTCGAAGAAGCATGATATAAACTGATTGTATGTAACTAACTCTTCACTGTGAGAAAAGCAAGAAACATTCAGTTGCATAGTAAGACTAGGTTATGGCAATGAAAAACAGATGGAGTCACTTAAGAAGACATGAATGACCTCGCAACTGTTCGTTCAAATGAGTGGGAAATCCACTCAAATACGTGATACTTTTGTAGCCCAATCCAATAAAAACCGCTACACAGACTTCACTGCCAAGGTCCTAAAGCTGACTAGTTTCAGAACATTTACTTCTGCTCAACCAACTTACTCAGGGTGTTGAGCCTAATATTTCACCTTCAAACACCAAACTTTCACTTTATGTATAATTTTGCATTTAGCAATAATTAGACCGTTTGCGGTTCTTTGGGCTCTTGCAAATGTCTTGTTTGAATGCACGTCGTTGTTAAGTGGGGGCGATTTTGTGTTCAGACATTGTGTTATTAGTGTTTGGATGCCGGATAATCCCACATTTAAAGAACAATAATCTTACGGCTTTTCCACAGTCAGTAATCAGTATTATTCCATTTGTAACCATCCGGTTATGTTTCATATTTTGGTCGAATACCGAGAGTCCGTCCCTACAAAATGACTATTCGTGCAGTAGCTGTGACACATGGACTGCATAGCAGAGTATTCTCCAGCATCATAGTTTTAGAGACACAATTTGACCTTCCAGTATAGGCAACATCTCAAATTCTCACCATAAACTGCTTTTGGTATGTTTCGTAGAAGAACCGACTAAGTAAAGCTTGGAGGTGTGACTGGACCCTATCGGCATTATAATTGAAAGAATGAGATAATTGGACTCGAATGTACATGATGCTCGATCGGCCATTAGGAAGTAATTATTATGATATTGTCTAACGTGAGGCTACTGAGCGCTCAGTAAACCAGTCCAAGTCCGACGTAGGTCTGACGACCCATGCAGGTCTCTGGTAATGTCAATGGATGCAGCACGAATTCCTGATGATTCGAATCTTATAAGAGCATAAATCCATCCTATGATGTCCAGGAACATGTTTAGTGGGCACGAAACCTATGTGTTACGTCCAGTAGTGTTCTTTCAAATACTAAAGTTGTACTTTATATATTTCACATTTTTATGTGAATCAGGCCACTTTGTGGCCCATCTTGGGCTATTGGATATTTTACGTTTGAATGCACAATTTGTTGGTCGCGGGCTATTTTCGCCTCCAGCCACAGACACTGAACAATCTCAAAATTGAAGGGGCTGAAATGTGCGAGTTCGTATTTTTCCTGAAAGTTATTCATGCAGTAGGTATCTGTTAGGCACAGTGCATCTTACTAACTACTGAAAGGGTAGCAATCACGAAGTCTGTAGGTCAATTCTCTTTTCCAGTTTATTTTGCGTTCAAGACGAAAGGCATATTGAATTGGTTCAATTGAAATGACTTCACGAAAGCAACTTTGCTCCTGAATTCCTCCAAGTTCGTGAAATTTTTCGACTGAATTAACTTTAAAAGCCTCGTTGAAACATGAGGACAAGAAATCACAACAAGAAACTTCCTTCGAAAATGAAATCTTGAGAACCCGCGTTATAATATCGATAGAAATCCGTTTGTTTCTTGTTTGAATTTGTTTTGTGGTGAACACAGGAATCTGGTTATCAATTCCTAGTGCTTCTATAGTCGAGTTACTAAGTGTTCGAGAAATTTCAAGACGTCTTCCTGCTCCCAACTATAATTAACAAAATAAATTAATGAATCCTATTGTCCAGCATCACCGTGGTTGACACAGTGTGGTATTTGAAGACGTGCTTATAAGATTAATAGACCCCTATCAGTTCAAGAGATTTCCATTGTTGAATTTACGCCTTGGTGCTATGTGCAATCAACCAGACATTCACCATCTCTAATTACTCTACTTCACTACATTGAATAAAGGCGTGATAGTAGCACCACTTTCTTCTACAGGGCGTCATAATATTCATTACATGACAGCAGCTGTCTACTGCCTTCAGCTAAATCAAGGGGTATCCAGACAATCACATGGGAAGACTTGCAGTCACTGGTTGACAATCGATTAATATGTGAACTACTTATTGGAGAACTACCACAATCCTTCAAGTGTATTTTGCATGACGAATTATTCATTATCACTACTTATCTTGGGGATACATTTTTAATTCATATTCTATTCTGGTCATTCTATTTATCTAACCCGTGAAACCATTCGCTCGCAGCTATGCTTCTTCATCAGTAAACTGCAAACTATGTGGGTAAATAGGGAGAATATTGACATGAGTCCTTTTCTTACTATCACCACTCTCCTCACAGGGTAAACACCAGTAGAACGTGTTCGAGTGAAATTTTACTGAACCGATAGCATCATTCATCATTCAAGATTTATTGATACATACTCGAAATGACCGCAAGTGACTCCAGTCAAAACAAGAACTCCAGTGACGACCTTACTGTTCCCCTTTTGCGAACACTTTCGGACAGGAACTGATATCGCTAACAGAGATCCTCGATGCGGCGTTAAAAGAAATTCACCTTTGACCTGTCACAGAGTACATAGTATTTCCTTCCTACCACTGCAGTTAAACGAAAATGTAGAACAGTTTCTCTGTATTCTCCACTGAACTATGTTGAAAACACGATGGAAGGGACATTCGTAGATGTCGTCCCAAAATTCCTTTTCATTCATCAGGTAACACTCGCGGAAATTTCCAGAAAAAGAGATTCTATTAGAAGCATTCACTTGTGGAAGTTACTAGCACTGAGTCGGTCGCAGTCGATTCGACGATCTCTCCGAAGTTTTCGTAAAGTGGATAAATGTGGTTCATATTGTTCTTGAAGGCTACAAGACAAGCCAACAGGGGTGTGGTAATGTTGTGCATGATATTTTGGTCTGATTGGAGATATTGACCAGGCACAGAGAGTTATGATGGAGATTGTTTGACCGGAGAGAGGTTATATCAAGTGATTATTTCCTAGATGTCCAACCAAACTTATTAGAGATACCTTGATGATTACCTCCCGGATAACATCCGCTCCTTTACCATAGGTGACAGAGAGTAAAATATTAGCTTTTCAATATCAATGTTAAATAGTCCTTGTCGCAAATTCATTGTCCAAGTGTTGACAGATGAATGGGATAGCACGATGGTTATTATCCTGTTTTGAGACGGTGTTTATTTTTAGACTTCATATTGACCACCTGCAATATTTGGTGATTACGCGTGGTTAGCGCTTCATTGAGAGACCCTGGTCCTGTACTTTTGCCTTTTTCGCGACCGTTGACTACTGACAGGGATACTTCGCTATCCGTAGTGGGAAACGAGAGCCTTCATGTCATGGTTTATGGTTCATGCGACAACACGAATGCTGTCAAGTTGCAAAACCAGGACTCTTCTCGGCTTACACTTGCAACTGTGATGCATAACTTAAAGTTATTCATCCTTGTCTACTTATCAAGTCACTTTATAAGGGCGGGTGGGCAACGGCGGCTTATGAAATTGATTTACAAAAGCCCACATTAGCCTGTAATTTCGTTATATACTATGTCCAATTTTAGCTCTTCCTCTCACTTTGTTCGTCTTTTCCCATTCCTCTCTGTATTCCTTGCTTTCTTTATGATACTGTTGAACGACTAACTCAGAATAAAAACGGGTGGAAATGGCATAGTCATGCCAACCATAAATACTCACTAATATAGAGCAGGTGTTTCAGTTTTACAGTGCACCATAAGTACCGCTATAACTCCCAGTACAGGTGTTTAGTGGATAATGCCGAAAAAGCATCTGTCGTAGAACAGATCATCATGAAGATATTGTGACAAGATTCAACTGTTAATCTCTCCACGACCTGATGGAGATGGAGATGTACTTTGCTGTCAAACAAACAATGCTATAGGCTTCAGGGCATCACGCCTAAACCCTAGTTCTAGGACGACATTTGCAGGCAGCATTTTGATTGAAATATGTTTTGGTGGATTCTAATTGAACAAAAACTTATGTGGCTATGCTCGGTGGGTCCTGACTAGAGTGTCGTTAAAACAGAACTTCGTTCAGGTTATAAATGCTGACAAAATACTTCCCTCTGCTGTAAAGATTACTCGCTCATAACTTTGAAGCATTTTTAGTGGGCACTTAGGATAGAACTTTCCTTGTCCCCGTTTGTATTACAACGGAGCTTATTGTCGTTGAATGAGACAAACACTGTCTGATACTCAATAACCAAGAGATTTTGTAAGGGGCATGAGTTGACAAGCACTAGGCAACAGTGGAGAGAATCATTCACACACCATCACTGCAGTGACCACTATTCGTTATTAGTAGTATTCTTGGTGTAGGTGATGCGCCTAATGTGTGGAATAGACCGAGTTAAAGGTGTAGCATAAATGGGGAAGTTGTAAGACTGAAGAAGTCAGAAAAAATTCAAAGCCCTTATAAACAAGTGCTAAAGCATAATCTGAAGGGAATGAAGAGCATTCTATGTAGACTTTGCCAGGGAACTCCTGGAGTACCCCAAGAAAATATTGCGTTGAAACCATTAACTACCGGCAAGGAGTTGTGCGTTGTAAGCGACAGTAAAGACCAGTAGCTGACTGTCTGAGCAATGCACAAGGTTTACATTTGGGTGCACAACAAGCAGATGGATAGGTATTAAATATCCAAAATGAAACATCACAAATTATCAGTCTTAAGGTCCAATTTACACGAACACCCTGAGAGTGCTAGCCTAACTCAAGGATGTGTTTTGAAGAATGTCTTGAAAAGACGATTTCATCCTTCCATTTCTCGTAAGGCATGGCTAAAAAAGATGGGTCAATATTTTCCGCTTTTTACTGAACTTCACGTTTGACGAAAGTGGTTTTCTACTGGCTGCGGTCGCCGAAAACGTTGGTCATATTCTTGATATCACTTATATTGCTTCAGGATTTTCTGAAACATTTTTCACAAGATATCTAACGAGGATAAGGAAACATTGCCTAATCACAGAGATGAATGCTCAAAGAAATCAATTCGTTCGTACTTGCAGGTCAAATGGATACAAGGAATTCAGACATGCGTCGAAAATACCAGTAAAGCCACCTCAGTGAATGCTCAGAGCTGAGAATTTACATGGTTTTCGCCAAGAAGAACATTCGAAACTCCTGGAGCATTGGACATCTTATTTTGTTTATTTCTGCTCAACTTATATAATTATAAGTAGAGGAAGTTCAATTCAAGGAAGTTACAGCAACATGAGGTTACTTGTTTTCGTGTTGTGTGTTAGCATCTCTTATGCTATTCTTACTGGTGTTCCAATGAAAATGACTGCCGATCAACTCACTGACGACAAATTTAAGCCAGCATTACAAACAGCGCAACAATTATTCAATGAGATGTCAAACTATACAGACTACTATGTCATTTCCCAAATTGTGAATGGTACATCCCAGGTGGGCTGTGAAACATATAGTTTAACAATTCTAGGTTGTTCAAGGTGTGCTGTATAGATTCACGGTTGTTTTTATACCAACTAATTGCAGCAAGATTGAGGTGGTAATGCCTGAGCTTTCTCCATATTGCGAGTTGAGACTTGATGAGGTAGTAAAATTATAGCTGTAAAACAGCGTTTTAGGAAGAAATCTGTTTGGTGAAAGTGTGGAGTCGAGTGTGGCTTGAAGGTGAAAATAAAACGATCACTACATTAGGGAACTGCTCTCAAGCTCTCATTTGATGGAGATATAGACATTTACAGGTGATAATTTTATGATTTACTGCTCCTTGACAAAACTATATAACAATTTCCTTTTTTTTAAATAAAGTTTTTTATAATTTGTCCACATTTTTTAGAGCTTGGTACACTGTGGGTTGCAAATGCGTACGTTTTGGATTCTTTTCAATCATTACTAGGCGTTTAAAATTACTGCAGCGCTGACTTTTTGTGCTGTATGTCTGCTTGGTTGTCTGAGAGGCATTTGTGGTTCCTGTGACAACGAAATGGTGACACGGTTTCAGAGAATGTCTTGTCAATAGTAACATTTTTTGAACCAGCCTGCAGTATTCCAACCAACTGTTTATTTTGCTTGGTCAAAGAAATAAGAGTAGTGGAAAGTGATGAAGGTAGTCATCTAGGTAAGAAACTGGGCCAAACCAAGATAGGAGCAAACGCAAACAAATAATGGTAATACATGAAAGCAACTGTAGTAAAACAGGGAAAGTCAGTAGTCAATGTTGTGTGCTGATTTAGCTGCAGGCTGTTGTTTCTGTGAAATTATTTACCTATTCAGCAATACTCAACAATAAAAGTGCATTACGTGTTACCGACTGTGCCGCGTTTTCTAGTGACACAGACTTGATGGCGACTCTTTCAATAACTTCTAGTAAACTGGCAGTTTTGCTAGAAGTTGCTGGTTAAGCAAATAGAATATTATGGTTGGAGACTTGCATGTAAGATATGAAAATCGCAAAACGTACTCATACAGGAATTTGGAAGCCTTATCTGGAACAAGAATGTCTGGAGTCTTCTCTCTACAGATACTTTGCAGCATTCAGCAGCCCACGAAGCATACCATCCACTCACCCTGAAGGTTGAATATTTTCAGGTGTGGAGTACTGGCAAACCGTTGACTGGAAGTTGATTACAACTTGTATGAGCGGTGTGCATAGTTAGATGTCCCGTAGAATTGTTATAAGGCATAAGCGTCTAAAGCAATCGACTAACCCCACTAAATCTGCTTTTGTTACATATTAATTTGCACTGTTACTATTAGCCACCTATGTTTTCAGATTATCGGTAGCTTAGCGTTATTACTTCTGGTGGCTCTTAGATATGCAGTAGTAACAGAATGTGACTGAAAATTGTGTCTTTGTGAAGCTGATTTTTTATAGTCTAATAATTCTTTAGTGTATTCTGAGTAGTGATGTCGTGTATCGTGATAAATGATACTTTAAAGGTTAAAGGTATTGACGTTCACAGATAGTACGAAGTATACTAACGCAAGATCTAATACACACAACTTCTATAGTATTCGTTCCGTTTAGGCCAAAGGCAAAGCAAAACACCAGAATTGATCGTCCAAATTACGAGTTATATTTCGGGACCAAATCGGAGTGCGAGATGATTGTTTAGCCAGCTAGGGATAGTGCACGAACGAACGAACGTGACACGACAGCGTACCAAATGGCGTGGATGCTTGAACAGAAGTTTTCAGATAAACAAGTTGACTTAAACAGTGAGGGTCAACATCCAATGTTTAGTGATGAATGCTAAAGCCAATAATACTGGGGAATTACCTACCACTACAATACTGTTTATACTTCATCTTGATTTAGTTCTACTTTAAACCTGATTGCTCAATTCGTTATTTAAATCTGAACTTCTCTGAATGATACTTTATGATTAATGATGAGGGTGATTTTGCTGACTTATTGCTGTAAAAAGTTCATTTTATTGTAGTTTTAGGTAATTCTTTTATCTGATGGTATTTTGGACTACATCACAAATTATCCTAAGCAAACAGTTGTCTTGTCTTCTGTAGCAGGATACTCGCTAAAATATTGGTGACCTCCTAGGTTCAACAAATCATCATGTTTTTCGCATGTCTCTATTCTTTCTCCCGTATATTTTCGCTCATTATGGTTGTTTTGGTTTCCCTTTTTTTCCCTACCTTTGTCTGCTGTATAAAGCATGACAACTTGAACATCCGCACTTCTATGTGCTGAAACCTAGTCATCCAGTCAGTTAGAATGTTCACTTTCTTATAATACGACATTTACTCCTTTTTATTCTAGTTTAACGTGGTGTGCATATTCAATATCTTTGTGAAACGTCAAAGGATATATATTATTCAACTAAGAAGATATCTTCACTCCATCACAGAACACATGAATTCTTAGTCTAAGTTTTACACGATGGATCTATGATTATATCCTTTGAAATGTGTTCGGAATTCACTTGCGTCTTTTATTTATTTTTGTTTAAAGCCAGTGAAACATGTATTCTTCTGCACAGATGTATAGTCTGACATTGAAAATCCTAGTCTAATATTCATTTGAAAAGATATAAGCTTGAATTGAGTAAATAGGTGAGCAAGAAGAACAGCGTCATCAAGATTCATTTCTTTGTATGAGAGACTTTATTAGCATTGCAAATTGTACAATAAAGTGCTTTAAGTAAAGTGGAACTGAAAGTTTTAGAAATTCGAAAGCACGTTTTGTGATTTTCGAATTTGAAGTTTTAGTAATCAGGCTCTAGTAAGATTCTGCTTCTCGGGGATAATAAAAGTGTTATTTCATTGATATAAGAATAAAACTTGTTGCACTGTGGTAGAGTATAATTCCATTATGGGTAAAATTTGTTTTGATAAAGTCTCACAGTGTTATACAGTAATGTTTACTGATGACCAGGTTTCGAGCACAATTTATTGCTTATAATCACATCAAGGTACTCACACAACTTTCTTGCTTCGCTTATGCGCGTGAGTAAAAAAATTGATTCGACATATGATTGACATATGAAGTAATCTAGGTAGGTGGAGAGAGAGGTTGATTACTGAATCCTTGTTCATCGAATCTACACCCAACACATGCAATAGGAATGAATCATCACTCATACCCGAAATATGGAAAATACTACTACCAATCAAATCAAGTGAAAAACAACGGAACTATATAAATGAATTTAGGAAGTCATGTGATTACCTTGATATGATTATGAGCAGTAATAAATTGTGCTCGAAACCTGGTCATCAGTAAACATTACTGTATAACACTGTGAGACTTTATCAAAACAAATTTTACCCATAATGGAAAGTGTTATTTCAGTGTAAATGTCAATCCTTTACAGCAATCCATCTCTGAATGCACAGCGTTAGGTAAATTGTGGATTGTTACCTTGGTAACATGAGTGAGCCTGTGAGATTGTAATAGTTTCAGTGGCATACAACTTATATATATATGTATGACGGAATACACTAACTTTTCATTGGAGAACATGCTTTCTTTAATGGTTTTCCCGGATCTTGTGCATCTCGGTGGGCATGCATTAAACGCTGTGTTCACATGCAATCGTATATCCTCCAACCCCAAGTGTACTTCTAATGCTTGGACCAAATTAAAATTCAAAAAAACAGAGTGACCGTTCAAAATATGAAATATACTTCGGGATCAGAAGTGCAGAGTAGTGATGACTGCATAACTAGCTGGGGTGTGTATGTTGAGTGGTGTGGATGTTTGACTTTGAATGTGCTTTAATTTTAATCAGTCAATCTAAACAGTAAAAAACAGCACCTAATACTGAATAATGATGAGAGCTGTAGACTAATCATTTCAGTCAGTCACCTACGGCCACAATCTTAAAGTTAGCTTTTTCATAAACTGGCATCAGTGTAGGAAACCACCAAAAACTAGAGAGTACTAGATAGATTTTTCATATCAGTTAAGAACTTTTAAACAATTCACATGCATGACTTCCCCGGCTATCGAACCGAGAGTCTCCAGGTGATGAGGTGATCTTGCTACAGCTCTGTGAATGGTTTATATCACGGTAAATAAGTGAATAACACTGTGGCATTTCACTTTTCTACTTCTTGTTGTATGATCTTTGAATCCATCCAATCGAAACTGCATTTAATGATTTCAAAGTGAACATGTTTGAATGTTGGAGATATTACTATCAGGATAAGTATGGTTCTTTCGTATTTTTCGTCTTTGAATCACCTTTTATTTAGAAAAAGAATCCAAAAATAACAATTAGATGAATCATTCACCGCTTGCAGTATAAAAGCTGATGTAAGACAGTTCTGAATTAAGTAAGAGCTTGATCAGAACTCTACTCACCAGCTCTAGAATTTTTAGTCTATTGATCAGCAATATTTAACTGAGGGACGGAATTCCTGAAGTCCAGTTGGGCAATAATGAGTGGTGAAGTTTAACAAATCAGCTGTAAGCACAGACACTTGTTGATGACATTAACTAGCTTTACTTTATATATATTACGAATAGGCAGATGCTAGAATCCGGATCAAAAATAAGATCCGGATTTTCAACTCCAATGTGAAGTCAGTGGTACCATACGGATCAGAGACTTGGCGCGTCATAAAAAGCACCTCAAACAAACTACAGACCTTCGGCAACAGTTGTCTTCGCTCAGTACTCAAGATCAGATGACCAGAAAAGATCAGCATCAGGGATCTTTGGGAACGAACCAACTAGGAACCGATTGTGAAACAAATAAGCAGGAAGAAATGGAGATGGATTGGCTGGCCATACTCTGAGGAAATCATCAAGTGACATCACTAGACAATCCATTGCTCGAGTGGAACCCTACCGGATGGGAAGCGGCGAGTTGGTCGTCAGTGCAAGGGTGACATGGAGGAGGAGGTCATGTGAAGAGGAGATGAAAGCGTGTGGGCAGACATGGAGCCAGGTGAAGACTCTAGCAGAGAACCGAACTCAATGGAGACGCACGGCTGAAGCCCTATGTTCCTCTAGGAATTAAAGGATACAATAATAATAATATAATAATAGAATTCATGGGCTAGTCATTGGATTTCTGTTGCAGGGATTGAATGGTAAGGTTAGTCAATCACTTTGTACTCTTAGAGGTTCTGGACTACATTTAATCTGTCCTACTGAAGAATCTCAGGCCAGAGCAACATAATTGGTTATTGCTCCCATGTTTCCCAATATCTCTTTAACTGATTCCAGTTTCTGACGAAATTTATCATGACTCTAGCTACAGGGGAACTGACCCAGGACATTTAGTTTGCGAATAAGAGCTCGTTAACCAACTCTCCAACTGGACAGAATACAATGAACCATGAATTCTAACTTCTCTAAATCACCAATTTTAGCACAACTATCAGACAGTGTCATCGATGAGCATTTTCCCTCACACCTGAGCCGATAGACTCACTGATCACAACTTTTCACTAGATTTCTACCCAATTTTTAGCCTATGGTCAGTCATTAGTGAGTATCGGATTAGTTCATAAGTGTTACTCCGCAGGATTTGGATTGATTTTAAATTTGATCACGGATTCATATAATTTATAGAACAACTGAAGACCAGGGAGTACTGGGAAGCTGTTTCGTCCCAGTTTGGGACTCTTTATCAGTAGGCAACCATGACCTCAAAGATTTATTAAAATTGAAGCTAATCAAATGCCAACACACTAACTCTTGAAATGAAAATATTATTTGTGCGACTAACCTGATGGGATGAATGTAACTGCAAAATGTTTTGAAGTAAGAGACTAGTTTAGGTAGGACTCGTCAGCAGTGTCGAACGCAGGACTTTCTGGTTACAAGGCAAGCTCAGTCATTGGGAACCGACTCAATGGCCCATGAGTTTTAACCTCTACCCATTCTTAATTTTTAGCGCGACCACCAGTATTTCTTGGTTTCATAATTGGTTCTCTGCTTGATATCCATCCGTGATCCAACTTGGAGTAGGAGTCGATGATAGTGATGATGGTTGTGATTAGTCAGAATAGATCCACACAGTTTGAGGAAGGAAAACTGACAGGTCAGTTCAAGGTTGCAAAACGTGTCTAATGACTGGCTAGTAGAAAATAGTATGTATTAAAAGGACAGATAATAAGATTGCGGTAAAGAGTTCATCATGAAATAATCAATATATGAGATGAAACAAGTGGAGTCATATATTTAGAGGCCGCATAATATTACTAATAACATATCGAAATATTGTAAATGGGAAATTCGATAATTTCGTGGAAAAATGCTAGAATGAAACGTATAAATTATAAAACATTGTGACTAAAACTGGTAGAATTAAGAGAAATAGAAATGCCCATCAAAGTTTTCAAAAGAATGGTTATTGAACAAGGAATACTCTTTTCGATAATTTCATCATCAGGCTCTACAGTTATATATACATAATAGTGAATGAATTAGTGTTATTAAAAACATTAGTGTTGTTTAAATAACATCGAATCAGTAACATCAATAGATTACAGTTCAATAGCATCAACATAACAATACACTGAATATCAGAAAAATTAGGAAAGATAATATTAAAAATTCATGAATTTATAGTCTCTACTGAAGGCCCGTCAGGGCAGTAGTAGGGGCTGGCTGGACTTGCTTCTTTTGCACACAAAGCACTGGTTGTTTCACGCGAATTGCGATAGCCTCTGTTGTTTGGAGCATGCGGTACCTCTATGTTTTTGGCAATTTATTTGGCACCCGATAGATGATAGAGAAGGATTCTTCAGTGCTGGCTGGCTTTGTGGCCGGCTGGTTTGGACCAGATGGTCTAATATCGAACCGTTGATGGTTTTTACTACACCTTTACTTAGCCACACTGGTAGATGTTCTCGAGCACGAAAAATGCTGCTAAATAAGACAAAAAAGAGATAAGAGGAAGTCACTTTTGGAGAGGATAGGAGAAGATTTTTCTAATCCAAGTTTGGCCATAGTAGGTAGAACATTTGTACGTGTTCTTTTTGAAGACAAAATTCTCGCGTAATAGATCTTATGACAACAGCTTTAGCTATATGTGGAAGACGTCGGCGAACCATGCATGATAATGGCTTGGGAATATGGTGGATAACCCTTAAGGCCAAATTAGCGTCAATGAGATTGTTCTGTTCAATTATAAATAATAACAACTTGAATTCTTGACATTTAATTCTATCAATCGGAATTTTATGAAGTATTTTTATGTCAGACCAGTGCTTCTATATTGATTTAATGAACTAGCACGTCACGAAAAGTATTTCCAAGAGGTTACTGCAGACTTTTATCAACAGCCGCCCAATTCGCTCCATACTGAAGGTCATTTGGTCAGCCACAAAGGATTAGTAAAAAGGGACTCTTCCAGAGTACCACCCGAGAACCCGTTTGTCTAAGAAAAATGCCTCAGGAGATGAAGATGTATTGGCGACACGCTGAGAAGTCTATTCAGTGATATCACACACCAGGCCCTAGGTTGGAGCTCGGAAGGGGAACGACGAGTTGGACCTGTATCCGAGGATCACGTGAAGGAAATCGTGTGAGGAGATGAAGATGAAAAGGACTGTAGACGACAGGATGAAATGGAATGGTGATGTTGAAGGCTTACATTCCACTAGGAACTCAAGGGACTAGTAATAATAGTAACGTGTAACCATAAAAATCTGATTAGAAATTACTACAAATTCATATTTACTGAAGCTGTGCTCTGTCAGTATCATTCTCAGCTGACACAGACTAGTCAAGGTAGTATTTTTGAATGTAATATTGAACAATGCATGCTCAAAAACTGTTAAGGTATCCTATGCGTTTTATATGAGTAATTTGGAGAAGAACATCAGATGGACACAATTAATGTGATTATCTTTGTTAAACTATGACTCAGTCACTGGATCCTGAGTTCGAATCTCTCACTCTACCTGTTTTAGAACTCCCGTCTTGAGGACAGTAAACGAGGGGTGCTTGATGATTGTCTCCCAGAGAAATGGATATTCACGAAATTTTCATCAAACGATGCCAACCCTTACTGCAACCAATCAACTCGAAATCATGCAATGAAAGACGAAAACAAGATCATCCTATGGTATGTTTAAAAATATCTCTGAAATCACTGTGAGGCTAGGCTGTTAAAATCTTCACAGAATAGATGTCACTGGTAAACTAAAAAATTTGCAATTAATAGTGTTCTCTGAGCCGGTTGGTTTAGTTGCGGAGCTTTCGTCGTCCTTCTGGACAACATCCCCCTTCAGCGCAATATTTAGCATAAAGCGAAATGATTTAAACTTCTTCATGGGTGATATAATTGCGTCTCCTGGTAACTATCTTTACATCTGTATTGACCATTTTCTATAGACTTGGATTTTAAACTTTCTGGTCACCTGATTTACTTTTTATTAGTTGGTATATTTCGTCTATGTTAACGTGCTTGTTAACTGCATTTTCGTTTGAGTACCAGGCTTCTAGGAATTCCCTGACTGAACTTTTGGTGTTTCCTCTGTCTAAGATTTTGACATTATCCCAATCATCTAATTGATGACCATAATTGTCTATATGCATTGATACTAAAGAATGCATATCGTGTCTTTTCACGGCTGATTTGTGTTCTTGGATTCTGATTCGAAGGGGACGCCCACTTCGACCACCGATATAATGCTTGTTACAGTTCATACAATTTATTTTGTAAATGGTATTAATTTTATCCCCTTTTTCTGTTGGATCTTTTGGTTTGCATAATATCGAATGAAGCGATTTTACTGGCTTGTATGCTATATCTATATCAAACGGTTTCAGTATTCTAGCTGTTATTTCAGAGAAAGCTCCGCCACTAAACCAATCAGCTCAGAGAACACTATTAATTGCAAATCATCCACCTGAGGTACAAATCTTCTCTATTTTTGCAAAACTAACAAAATCCTAAGAGGTTAATCATGAATCAAAATAGTCCAGTGGTAATGTTTGTGACTGCAGGACTGGGTGATGAGGGATCGCAGAAGGGACACGACCTCCTTCAAAATTGCAGATACGCCTTGCTGGCGAGTGCTAACAAGCATGAAATCTAGTTTCCAGAGCTTCCTACCGATTATCTCCAACCATCGAATAACAACATTTCAGAGTGCATCGTGATGGTTAGGCATTGGTTCTTTTCATTTGTGTGCGACCATAAATATCTTGATTTCAGTGTACAAAATATCTAAATATTGGAATTATTGATCATAAAAGTGATCGATATTAATATCACGTGATTAAGTAGCTTAACGGAAAAGACTAGAAACTGCTGTTGAACTCGTTGGTATGTATGCATAGAAATAATTAAGAAATATTCTAGAATTACATGTCAAGGTTACAGAAATTGTAAAGATGCCTAAAATCAATAATATAATTAAGTGTAAGGGCTGAATAATAATTTAGTTGAACAGAGGTTAAAATGGTTCCGATCAAGACGAAATTAGAGTAGAAGGTCACACTGTTAAAACAAAGTGTAAATGGCACCATGATAAAGCAAGATTAGCAATGATTTTTTATTTTAAATGCATAAATTTGGTTTTAGTCATGAGGCGGAGGTCTAAAAAATCATTCAAAATTATCAATAGGCAAAAGAGATCATTTCTCCTCAAGTTTTTGCTGAAGCCATTTCCATCAAGCGCCTAAGACCTTATTTGTGCGTTCAGAAAGAAACAGTTATCAGTCTTTCTTTGCCCTGCCTGGTAACTGGATATTTTCATCTCTCTTTCATCTGAATACGTAATGCCGAAAGTTTGCATTGTGTATGATCACTACTGTTCGGAATAGTGTTTAATATTATGTATATATGTCCTGGGTTCGAACCCCGGTGGGTACGTACTGATGAAGAGTCCAAAACTAGGACGAAACAACTGTCCAGTACTCCCAGGTTTTCCAATGGTTCTCTAACCAATGTCAGCTCATGATGAAATCCTGTAACCATCTATATGTTAACTGTATCCGCCTACGCAAAGTCTGCTGTGGTTGGTTGTTGAATCAGTCTTTGTTCATATTTTTCTCACGACCAATATTGAGGACGTAAACATTAACGTAAATTACCATCTACCAGTTCGGCTAGCGGCCAGCTCTCGCCACACTATTACACGTGTTTTCAGTCGATTCGATAAACAAGGTTTCTGTTATCAATCTCTCCCTCCACCCTGTGACATTAGATTTTAAAGCTGTCATCCTATCCCATCCTATTTTGTGGTTGTGTGTAATTGCATATAGTGAGTGATATAGCTGAACTATTCTCTAGATTTCTTACCTTATGTGGGTCAGCCAATCTAGATTTTGCTAAGTTTTTATGTTCTGCTAGTCTGACTGCCCCTGTTCTACTACTTTGACCTATGTATTTCACCTGACAATCATTCCGGCAGGGTATTAGATAAACTGAATTGTTTTACTTTAAAGGCTCCACAGGATTGCTCCTTTAACCGATAAAGCTTGTTTCTAATTGAGTTTGTGGTTGGTTTGAATGCCGTTTTTATACCTGCCTTGTTGAGAATTCTGCGAGGTTCCTTCCTTGTATGGAATTACTACTGATGATTTAGATTCCTTATTGTTGGTGTCGTCATTAATATTATTATTATTATCACTATTATCATTATTATTGTTATTATCACTATCACTACTATCATTACTTATTTTATTTTTACATTTCCTTACATATTTCCTGACTAATTTATCCGGGTAATTATTAAGTTTCAAGGCTTCTCTTATATGTATCACTTCCTGTCTTAGATTTTCCTTGGTACTACTTAGTTTTTGTGCTCTGTCATTTAAACATTTCACCAATCCTATTTTTACTGACATAGGATGGTATGATCGGAAGTTCAAATATCTGTTTGAATGTGTGGGTTTCCTGAAAACACTAGTGTTTAACTTCAATCTAGCATTGGAAGCTCCCCTTGATCAAAACGTCACCCAGTAAATAATAATACTGTTTCATCACTGTGTGATATATCTAATAAACAAACTAATATGGAATTACTTACTACCACAGTGCCCAAGTTTAACACATATATTAGTGTTCTTATCGGTTCAGCATATACCTGTCTTCTTACTCCCCACAGCCTTCCGTAAAATCTGGTCCACCAGAATGACAAATATCATGAGTGATAGTAAGTAGCCCTGTTTTACCTCTGTTATCACTGTCTTCTCGCCCAGTTTACTAGTTCGCCAGTTTTCTAGCCGGTCCTAAGCCCTGGAAAAGAGGGAGAGTTGAGTGTGGGGCTAGCCACCCTACCCCGAAAAATAAATCCAATCACTGCAGAAACCCCAAAGCACAACAAAAATACAAAATCTGGAGGACAAACTGCAACACCTATGTAAAGATTACATTGGCTAACGTCGAAGTCTTCTCATCCACGAACATAAGCTCGCTGTCAAAAGACATTATGATATCCATTGCATTCTGACAACCATGGATACCAACTAAACCGGGGAAATGTGCGCATCTTAGAAAGAAGAAACACCATAAAGTGTCAAGGGATTCCGAGAAGTCTGATTAATGCTCAGACAAATCTATCATCAACAGACATACACATATTACCATAGATCAAATTGACCACCTAATAAAGAATAAGTCATTTGACAAACGAAATGTCACATGCCAAGTTAATTAATGCTCATTAACAATTAATAAAAGAAACTAGGTCATTAAAAGAAACAGCTTAATCATTCATTAGAAATTCAAATAAATTTACTTCATATTGAAATCACTGCTGAAGATATTGTCTAGAAAGATAATGAAAGATTCTCAAATAAACTGTTCAGCACAGAGAACATAACTAGGTAAGTATAAGGGTGAATAGGTAGTCATATTATTGGCCTTCATAAAGCTTAAACTTCACGTTTTTGTTTAATTTCATTATAGACGTACTAATGGAATTGACCCTAATAGACTTTAGCGGTCTAGGTAATAGTTTTCTTTTAAAATTGGAAACAGTTCTGTGGACTTAGATATGTGGAAGTCACCACAGTCTTCTGAACACTATAAGTACAAATCTTAGAATGTTTTGCATGTAATTCGCTGAACGGCTGGATTACACCGACTTGTAGCTTAAAGATATAGAGTGAAGTGGTAAACGATTTCACTTATTTAGGAAGTTGAATCAACTCCAACAGATTGATCGCTGACAAAATCTTGGCAAGGATATAGAAGACTGGTGTGACATTTACCAACTTACATCATTTTTAGCATAGAAGGGATATCCGACTATTGATCGAAGGATGTGTTTGTTTTGCGGCAGTTCACTCTGTCCTCCCCTATGGCTAAGAGCCATGGCCAGTGAAAGTGAAAATATGAAAAGGCTAGTTGTCTTTAACTACAGATGTTTGAGTTTTATCTTCTGTGTTAAGTGGTACCACATGGTAAGTATTATTCAGGTTGGGTGTAGAGTGTTAGGTACGGGGTAAAAGTCAGTCTATGGAATTATGAAAGTACTTCGATTAGGATGATGCCTGAGATATGCTTAACGCATGCCAAACCACCGCGTTCCTCGATGAACAATATCAGCTGACATAAGATTAAGTTGAAAAGGGCCACTTGTAGCCAAATCAACAACTGTCATTAATACACGTTGTATTTAACGATTGTAGGGAGGTGCAGACTGCCTGGATGGAGTGCTCAGGATTCTAAGAACCAATGGCCTCAGACTCCTGTGATATGGCTGAAAATCATTCCCAGTGGCACAGATGCATTCACTTTTTCTGTGATTTCACACATACACTAAACCTCCACGTTCTTTCGATTTACTATTCCTTCTGCCACACATTTCTGCTTATTATAATTTTCAAGTATTGGTTTTGTAGGAATTTTTTTGTTTGACTGTATGGAGGATTTCATCATGAGCTGATATCAGTTACAGAACCACTGGAAAACCTGGGAGTACTGGACAGCTGTTTCGTCCTAGTTTGATACTCTTCATCAGTACGCACCCACCGGGTTTCGAACCCTTTATTTTGTCTACCTTTGTGTAGTGCATGGAATGTGGTACCTTGAAGTGCTGTACTTCTGTGAAAAGTTCTATGTTTGATTCCAGTCAGCCAGTCAGTTAGTTAGTTAGTTAGTTGGTTGGTTAGTTAGTTAGTTAGTTAGTTAGTTAGTTAGTTAGTTAGTTAGTTAGTTAGTTAGTAAGTTAGTTAGTTAGTTAGTTAGTTAGTTAGTTAGTTAGTTAGTTAGTTAGTTAGTTAGTTAGTTAGTTAGTTAGTTAGTTAGTTAGTTAGTTAGTTAGTTAGTTAGTTAGTTAGTTAGTTAGTTAGTTAGTTAGTTAGTTCATGGTTAGTTAGTTAGTTAGTTAGTTAGTTAGTTAGTTAGTTAGTTAGTTAGTTAGTTAGTTAGTTAGTTAGTTAGTTAGTTAGTTAGTTAGTTAGTTAGTTAGTTAGTTAGTTAGTTAGTTAGTTAGTTAGTTAGTTAGTTATAGCCTAATAGATTAGAAAATGTGTTTTGGAGTGGCTGAACCCCAGCCGAAATATCTAAATTGTTATTATTCATTGTAGAGTTCGATGGTGTGACAAGTGATAAAACATGTTGATTGGTTTATTTTCTTTATATAATGGCGATATTTATGAAAATATGGTATTGAGTTATTTTGATATTTGTGATTCTATAAATGTGAACGTGTTAAGATAAGTACTGTAAGCATTGATTAAAGTCTACATTGAATGAACAAAGTTATCGACTTTCATAATGGTAAAAAAATAAACTTGTTTATCTAGTTAGAGAGTTTGACCTTTAATCTGTTATGCCATAATAGTAATAATGACGGAGATATTTTCAAATTAACACAGACTAAAATAACTGTTGTGACTACTATTATTCATCTTGGTGTTAGAATTAGCAGTATGAGCAACAGTAGTAGTAATGTGAGTCATAGTACGGTGGGGGTGTCAAAGCCAGAATAGATAATACATGACATTGTTGTTAAATCAATGCTGAAATCTACAGCACGTAGTGTGAGGAAAAAGGATCTAAATTTTAACAGTAATCTCATGTTACTACTTGCATTACATAGTTCACAGATTTGGCAAATGCATCATCAAAGATAGTTCCAACAGGTTACTGAACAGTTTCATCAGTATTTCTCCTCTTCGCTCAGTATTGAACATCAAATGGTAGGCTGCAAATGATAAGCAACAAAGCAGTCTGAGAGCCCATCAACCAAAACGTATTATTATATGTATTGTTATTATTCCCTTCGGTTCTGAGCGGATGGTACATAGTGCTTCAACAACACATCTCAACTTTCTTCTATTTTCTACCGTCCTCTTCAGCTGGCTATCTCCACGACTGACCATATTCCCTCATCTCCTCCTCACAAACACACGATATCCTCCATGTCACCCTCGCACTGATGACTCACTCGTCGATTCCGACTTGAATTTCACTCGAGGGCTTGGAGTGCGATGTCATTCGGTGGCCTCCTCAACATATGACCGATCCATCTCCACTTTCTCCTACATATTTGTTGAGTAGTCGGCTCTTGCGTGTTGCTTTGATCCCAGTCAGAGTTTCTTGTTGCTAATTCTTTCTAGCCAGCTGGCCATTTGATCTTCGGTATGGAGCCAGTGAATTGGACAGCTGTTGATAAGAGTATGCAGTGGCTTGTTGGAATTCTTTTTCATGACACGCAGTACAAGTGTCTGACCCGTATAGAAGAACTGACTGACTGACTGACTTCACATTTGTGTTGAACAGAATCCGAATCTTTTCTTTATGCTGACTGATTGAGTGAAGCACAAGATTTCCAAACTGGTTTCACGTTGGTTGATGAAGGTGTATCTTGCCTTTCCGATTCTGGCTGGCTGGCACTGACATCTTCTTCCGTTCCACCTGTGTTTGAAACGATGCTTCTTAGATAAGTGAAAGAAGTGACCCTTTCGAATTTCTTCTGTGGATAGTGATTGGTCCTGGTTGTTGTTGTTTTGGTTGGTTGGTTATATTCATCACCTCCGTTTTCTCTATGTTCATCTGGAGTCCTGTCTTCGTTGTTTCTTCAACCAGTTTGTTAGTTTTCGAGTTTGTGTGACAATAGATATATATCATCTGCGAAATCCCGATCTTCTAGAGTCTTGTTATCGGGTCAACGTATTCGTGTCTTCTTACCCCCACGCATAGTGTGACACATAGTCAGTCCACCACAATGAAGAATCCCAGCAAATATTTAGAGGAAAATGGGATGGACTAAACCTACCCTGAATAGATACGCGAGGTGCTCGAGTGAAAGCATAGCCGGAAGTGACGTTGAAGAGACTATGTGCAGAGGAAATGAAAGCTTGTAGGCAATCGTAAAGCTAGATGGAACTGACGACAAAGAACAGAGTACAGTGGAGTACTACTAAGGCCTTATGAATAATAAATATAGTAATAATAATAGCATTTGAGAAGGCCTTCGACAGCGTTGACCGCGAAGTAATTTGGAAACTACTCGAGTACTACGGCGTACCCCAAATATTCATCAACCTTATTCAACAGCTCTACAACAACGGCACATGTCAAGTGATTCACAACGGAAAACTCAGCGAGGCTTTTGGAGTAAACACAGGAGTCAGACAAGGGTGCTTATTATCACCAATGATATTCCTAATTGTGGTGGACTGGATTATGCGTCAGACAGTAGGAAACGAGAAGACAGGGATATCCTGGACCGACGTGAAGAACCTAGAAGACCTGGATTTCGCGTGTGGATGATTTATGTTTGATGTCACACAAAATCGAAGACTTACAAGCGAAAACCGACAAACTGGTCGAAGAAGCAGCAAAGACAGGACTCCACGTGAACATAGACAAGACGGAGGTTATGAAAACAACCAACCAACAACAACAACAACAGCAACATCCAGCGCCAATCACCATCAACGGGAGCGATTTGAAAGAGGTTACTTCACTCACTTATCTAGGGAGCATTGTCTCAACTACAGGAGACAGGAACGGACGAGGATGTCAAATCGAGAATCGGGAAGGCGAGAAACACATTCATCAACCTGAAACCAATCTGGAAATCTTCGTCACTCAGCATCAACAACAAAATGATTCGGATTTTCAATACAAACGTCAAGTCAGTCAGTTCTTCTATACGGATGGATCAGAAACTTGGCCGGTGGGTCACAAAGAATATTTCCAACAGCCTGTTGCAGACCTTTATCAACAACTGTCTTCGCTGTGCTCTATGCTGAAGATCAGATGGCCGGAAAGAATCACCAACAAGAAACTATGGGAGCAAACAAAACAAGATCCAATCGCCCAACAAATATGCAGGAGAAAGTGGAGATGGATTGGACACTCGCTGAGGAGGCCGTTGGGTGACATCGCGCGTCAGGCCAACGCTCGAGTGGAACCCGAAAGGGAAGCGGGGAGTGGGACGTCCAAGGGTGACATGGAGGAGATCGTGTGAAGAGGAATTGAAACAGTATGGATTAACATGGATGCAGGTGAAAAGTACAGCAGAAGACAGAAGCAAGTGGAGACGTGTAGTTGAATCCCTATGTTCCACTAGGAACCCAAGGGAACAATAATATAATAATAATAGCATAGAACTCAGGTGTATATCCAGAAAACCAAAGGATCAAATCTATCACTAGCATATATATAAAGTGAAATCCATCGGCATAAAAACATCTAACAGCATGGAGATAGATTTGATGTCATCTAAGTCAAGTGATACAGCGTTGTGGAGATACATGGAAGACGTGAAAGGAACACAAATAAACACACTATGAAGGAAGGACAGAAGTACCACAACACGAAGATCTGTAAAAATGTTGCTCTGAAGATAAGGTGTACATCATTTGGCTATATACAGATACCAATTTCCAAATAAACGCTCCTTTACTCAAGTCTCTCAACCTCTACCGTTACAGTAGCATCACACCACTAATCAACTAATTTAATAGAATCATTGACACAACTGATTTCGTGTTAAACACTTGACACTATTCATCTTATTTAATTTATTTTTTTCTTTTTGAGAAGACCAGTCACACCAGTATTATATGAATCACACCATCTTTTTGTGCATAATGCACGCGTTATACACAATGTCTTTGACATTGTTAATACTAACACTTAGGGTAATTGTTACAGTTATACTTGTGTAATTGTTGTCATGATTATCAAAGGACATGCAATTTTGCTTGTAAATCAATAAAGCCTTTTAAGTAATAAAATATCATCTGGTGTGTGTCGATAGTTCAATGGTAGAATATTCACCAATCATGTACTGGCTCTGGGGCTCGATTCCCAGCCGCTTAATAATAATAATAATTTGCTTTACTCCAAAACAGTACATGTGATACAGAATAGAATTCTCAGCATTTTTACTACAGTATTGCATCCAGTTTAGTACATTAACAATAAATAGAATTCTACATAGATTAAGGAAATCTCAGTTCATTATTACAACAACACATTGGCATGTCGGTAGCAAAGGTAAAGCTGAACAGTGTTTGAAGGTGTTAGAAAAGTAGGTGCTGTCATATTTACTGGCGTAAGCGAGAGAAAGAGACAAAGCAGCACATAACGAAAAGAGAAAGAGAGAAAAAGGGAAAAGAAAGAAAGAAAATGTTGTACCTATAAATGATATGAGTTGGAAAGACGAGATCCAGTTGTACTACTGACTATTTAATGAATTATAGGTGTCACGCCTAATGCTTTCTTTATCACACAGAACACGAGCTGAGTAGGGTATGGTTGAGTTTTTGTACTTGCTGGTGCGAGCATACAGTATTCTATATAGGCTTCTGGTTTTGCGTGATGAGATAGATGCAAGGGGAGAGTTGTGAGTGAAGAGGTGGTGGTGTGAGTTAGATAAAATGGATTTCGCCTGGCAAATTGGGAAGGTTTGTCGTTAGGCTACAGACTTGACCCTGTAAAGAAAAATCAATACAACTGTAACTTCAAAGCTCAAGCTTAAAGCCTTATGTCTCATTCGGAAGCCAAATGAATTAGAAAAACAATTTGGAGTAAGTGTCAAACTAAGTGGAACTAGAACAAAGTAACAAGGGTAAATAAAGCAGTTTAGGATTTGCTATTATTATTATTATTCCCTTGAGTTCCGAGTGAATGGTACATAGGGATTCAACAACAAATCTCAACTTTATTCTATTTTCTGTCGTCCTCTTCAGCTGGCTATCTCCACGATTGACCAAACTCTCTCATCTCCTCCTCCCCAACACACAATATCCTCCATGTCACCCTCACACTGAAGACCCACTCGTCGCTTCCCAATGAGATTCCATTCGAAGGTGGCTTGAAGTGGGATGTCATTCGGCGGCCTCCTCAACATATGATCGATCCGTCTGCATTTTCCCCTACATATTTGTTGAGCAGTCGGCTCTTGCGTGTTGGTTTGATCTCAGTCAGAGTTTCTTGTTGCTAATTCTTTCTGACCAGCTGGCCATTTGATCTGCAATATGGAGCCAGCGAATTGGACAGCTGTTGATGAGAGTCTGCAGTGGCTTGTTGGAATTCTTTTTCATGACAGGCAGTACAAGTGTCTGACCCGTATAGAAGAACTGACTGACTTCACATTGTGTTGAACAGAATCCGAATCTTGTTCCTTATACCGGTTGCAGAATATTTCCAAACTGGTTTCACGTTGGTTGATGAAGATGTATCTTGCCTTCCCGAATCTGGCTGGTTGGCATTGACATCTTCGTCCGTTCTAACTGCCTGTAGTTGAAACGATGCTTCCTGGATAAGTGAAGAATATGCTACGGACAAGAATTCATAAGTAGTATACCAATGTGTGCCATATCTTCTGGAGGAATGTTAAACAGAGAAGTGATCAATTAAGTCGAACAGATTGGAAATGAAGAACATTGTGAGAAAAAATGTATAGAAAGCATAAAAACATGAAGAGAAAAGACACAGAATATCAATATTTTCATTAAACGATAGATATACTATTGATTAATTGAGGTGAATAGTTGTACACCATACTGTGATGAGATTTCACCTCGTCGAACTGTGTAAATCATCAATTATAAGAAAAAGGTTTTGCACATACTCATATAATGTTCACAACGAGTTATTATTATTATTAGTAGTAGTAAATAAGATCCGGATTTTCAACTCCAATGTGAAGTCAGTGCCACTTACTATACGGATCAGAGACTTGGCCAGCGCGTCATAAACAGCATCTCAAACAAACTACAGACCTTCATTAACAGTTGTCTTCGCTCAATACTACTCAAGATCAGATGGCCGGCCAGAAAAGATCAGCAACAGAGATCTCTGGCAATGAGCGAACCAACCAACCAGGAACCGATTGTGAAACAAATAGGCAGGAAGAAATGGAGATGGATTGGTCATACTCTGAGGAAACAAGTCATCAAGTGACATCACTAGACAAGCCATTGCTCGAGTGGAACCCGAAAGGGAAGCGGCGAGTTGGTCGTCAGTGCAAGGGTGACATGGAGTAGAGGAGGTCATGTGAAGAGGAGATGAAAACGTGTGGGCAGACTTGGAGCCAGGTGAAGACTCTAGCAGAGAACCGAACGCAATGGAGACATGGTTGGCTGAAGCCCTATGTTCCTCTAGGAATTAAAGGAAACAATAATATTAATAATAATTAGTAGTAGTAACAGTAAGAAACACCAATCTAAAATGATGCGATTTGTTATTGATTAGACGAATATTCTTCAAACTACAATGTGTACAATGAATGTGAATCTTAAATTTGCTGGAGAACTTTACTCACAGGTGGATATGGCGGTAATGAGTTCTTCATTTGGTTGCATATTAGCAACTGGAAAATAATCGTTCTAATAATCTAATCCGAAAATTCTCATTTTATTACTGATATAAGAATGATGTGTTTATCCTTTGTATTCAGCACGGTTAAGCAAGGGACAAACAAGATCTATTCGTAGCTCTATTTTAGCACACCTTGTAGATGCTAGTGAGTATAAGGTTGACGTTAATACAGCATTTAAAAGTTATTTATCGCATTCCTACTAATCTTAATTTTACTTTACGAGTTCGTCATCTACATACAGCTGAAGCGATAGGAATCCACCTGAAGAAGCCAAACCTGTGTGTGTTCAGAAGAAATATGTACAGCCACTTTCCTTACTTTGACTATCGTTACATGAATGTATAAACCGGACTACTTCGCCTCCCTCTCCGTAAACCTTTAAAAATTATAATTGTCCAAATTATTTTATTATTTTTCTGACTACTTCATGTTTAATTACATGTTATCATTATCCAGATCGTTTTATTTTCTTTAACAGTCTGTCACGTAATCAACTTGAGCACAAGCTTATGCTTCAAGCCACTAGCTTGAGGCCCTATGTTCCACCGGGGAACGTTAAGGAAAAAAACAACAACAAAAAGAATATGAAACCATCAAAGCTTCCGTACTAGGAGCCCACATTTTGACAGAGATGAAAGTTAAGCGAATGTTTGGCTCATAAACTTCAATTTTTCGAAGCCCTAATTACCATACAAAGGTCTAAAGTTAATTGATGCGTTCATAAATTATTGTCTACTCAAATGAACCTCTCTAGGTAATCATTACTATAGGTGTCTTATACTAATACTATAAAGATTCTCTTCTTTTGTTTGTGAATGTGACCCCTACTAATTTAAATTTTGACCTTTAATACTCACTCTGCTAACGTTTGTATAAATTCTTTTCATAGGTATGCGTAAGGTCAGAATGCTCGAAATATATCGCAAATAGAAACATGAAATGAATTCACAATTTGAAAATTAGTGAGAATTTGAATTAGGTTATCACTAGCTAACCCAAGTAGCTAGCGAGAATTCGAATGACTTGAGGTGATTTGGCTAGCTGAGTTGATACCCTTCTCATGTTAACTCCAACTAATGCAAAATACCTCGGTCTACTTCTGTCTTCCGACCTTACTTGGACATCTCATATCCTAACGATTTCTAAGAAAGTGTTCTGTCTAACCTACTACATTAAGAAACTTAGACAATCTGGAATCACCCAACCTCTACTTTCACAATTTGTCAACTCTTGTATCTTACCTATTCTACTTTACTGCTCCCCGTTACTCTTTCCTAGGCTACTGAAAAAGGACTATACCATCCTGAGAAGGATGTTGAAGGTGGTTAGTAGGACTAGTGGTGTAAATCTCAGTCAGCTCGTCACTACATTAGTTGATAGGCATCTGAATACATGTGAAAAGTGGTCAAAAACCATACTCTCCGACCCACAACACCCCCTCTATTCCCAACTCTCGCCTTGTATCTCATCAACCAGAACCAGAAATCAGTATAAAATAATCTATGCTCGTACAACCAAGTACAGGAACTCAACGATATCATATTTGGCCAGTGTTCTAAGCGACAGAGACAATGTTAAGCACGAGACATATGACTTGCTTTGATGTTAATAACATAATTTTAGGCTCTTTTATTTCACTCTTATTTTGTATTCTATAGTGAAATCCTTCTTAAATATGCTTAGCTACCTAAATTATTAACATTGGCTTACTTTTTATGCTTTACTCTGTTCCTTCTTTTGTGTATCTACTGGTTTCGACTATATTAGCACTATGAGTAGCACAAAATTTTCCTCTCATTAAACATCATGTAATTATTAGTTTTGTGGTTGTTGTTTTGTTTTTTTATTTTTTTCGGCAATATAAACTGACAATCATTGGTTGTGAATGCCATTATCACCATCTTAAAATTTTGCATTATGGAGGATTACTCACACTACCACTACAAACACCGCATTAGACAATAAAAAACAAAACAACAACCCTGAAATGTTATTTTATGATTGTTTAGTGTTGTTTCAACCTAACTAAACAGATCATCTTGGTGATAAACATTCTTAAATATCATTTCATAACTTCTTGTATGACTATAGCTTTACTGTCACCATGTATAATCATATCATTGCTTCCACTACCCAATGCTGAGATATTATTTTATGTTATTTATTTTCCTTTCTACTTCTTGATATTTTTTGCATTTAAAAAAATATTTTGTGTTTTTCCTGTTTGTTTTTTCGCTGTTGGTGTCTTTATATTTATTTTTCGTAATACTCCTTTTAAATGTTTAATAAAATTAGATGCAAATATTGTAGATATGTGCTGAAAATTCCACACTGTACCACTAGTACTGTTTCTGGAATAAAGCAAATTATTATTATTGTTAAAAAAAAACTGTGTATACAAATTTGCGTGTATCTGAGGAAGCACTTACATTGGGAGAACAGAAAGAAGAAGGGCACAAACATACACCTACGGTTTTATCAACATCTACCGGGAAGCCTACGTCTCAAGGGAACAAATGCTTTCAATAGTCCAATTGCCCGGAATCTCCTTGATATGACTGCTAAGGTGGAAAGCACGGAATCCTTCAAAATTATCAATAGATAAATAGAGCTCAATGCTCCGCAAATTTGCCGAAACATTCTCCATCAAGCGCCTGAAACCCAATTTATGCGTTCAGAGAGAAGCAGTTATCAATCATTCGATTACGTAATCTTTGGCTATAACCTCACCCCACCCCGATTTAATATAGTGTGATGTTGCTTGTCTCTTGTTTCTATGATTTGAGTTGAACTCAGTACATTGTTACCTAATATTTTAGTCACTCATCATCTTACGCACTTCTCGTCCTTTGCACATGCATAAGTCTAAAGTAAATAATAAGCTTGAAAAATGTCTACTGATTTGTGTGCCTGTTGTCTGAAGAATATAAACAGCTTTCTAAACATTACATTATACTTCTTATTTGTATGAGGAACAAATCCTGCATCGATCAAATCTCAACACTACGGATCATCAGTAAACAGAGCTTAGAATGGCAGTCAGCTTTCTATCTCAACTTCATCGACTTTGAAAAGGCCTTCAATAGCGCAGCGTCGATCGAGAGGTGATTTGGCAACTACTTCGCTACTACAGGGTGCCGCCGACAAATAAACATCTCATCCAACAGTTGTAGGCACGACAATGCTGCATGCCAAGTAATCTACAACTGGAAATTCACGGAAGCCTTCGAAGTGAAGACTGGAATAGGACAAGGCTGGTTGGCTGCCTACTTTCTCCAATGATTAATTTCCTGATTGTGGTAGACTGGATAATGCGGCAGATAGACAGTGGGCAGGGTAGCGAGGAAACAGGCATAAAATGGACTCACACAAAAACTTGGAGGATCTGGACTTCGCCGATGATATACGTCTGATTTCCCACAAACTGGAAGATAGGCAAGTGAATAGCAACAAGTTGGCAGAAGTGGCATCAAAGATAGGACTTCAGGTGAACACAGAGAAAACAGAGGTGATGAAGATTCATGGCCAACAGCAACATCCACAACAACAGCAGACAACAATCAGCATAAATGGTAGAAATCTGAAAGAAGCGACCTCCAGTATCTACCTACCTACCTGAGAAGCATCGTTTCAACTACAGGCGGACAGAACTGACGAGAATATCAAAGCGAGGATCGCGAAAGCAAGGCAAGATTTCATTTCTCTCAAGTCTGTGTAGAGATCAACAGCCCTACTCAGAATGTAAAGTAAGATCGAGATTTTCAACTCCATTGTGAAGTCAGTGCTACTCACTATGAAGATCAGAGACTTGGCGCGTCATGAAGAGCACTATAAACAAACTACAGACCTTCACCAACAGCCATCTTCGCTCAGTACTACTCAAGATCAGATGGACGGCCGGAAAAGATCAGCTACAGGGAGCGATATCTTGGAGCGAACCAACCCACCAGGAACCGATTGTGCAACAAATCTGCAGGATTGGCCATACTCTGAGAAAACCATCAAGTGACATCCATCACACGTCAGGCCATCAGCCCGAGTGGAACCCGAATGGGAAGCGGCGAGTTGGTCGTCATTGCAAGGGTGAAATGGAAGAGGTAATGTGAAGAGGAGATGAAAGAATGTGGGCAGACGTGTAGCCAGGTGATGAAAACGTTGGCAGAGAACTGAACGCAATGGAGACGTGCGGCTAAAGCCCTATGTTCCTGTAGGAACTAAAGGAAACATTAATAATAATACTTATTTGTATGAGTAATGAGAAATCCCTAACACCAGCCAGTAACGCTCGGTAGCCGAATTGAAATCATCTAAAATTTGAACGGCCGTTTTACTAATTTATGAATAGGTATAATTAGTGGTGATCTTAGTTTCATTCAGCTCAGAGAACCAGGGGGCCTTAAACCACTCAAATTCTGAGTCGTTAGTTAGTTGAATGAAATGGTGATACATAGGATTACAAAAATTTGAAATTTGCCAATTACACATTTCAAAGAGAAAGCTAAATATGATTACAAAGTAACTAACCAGAATCAGGGTGACTGGAAATGATTCGGCTTTCTCAGCTGAGTAAAATCGAGTACATAGCTGATTAACCCAATTAGTCCTGTGCTTAGCTGATATCAATCCACTTATGAAGCTGTACTTGATTGTCAATGGTTAAGAAAATTTGAGCAGGTGTTAATAAAACCATTTCTAACGGGTTAGTGCTGTCTTTCATCAACAGCAGCTATCACTCCATGATGAAGATCACGTGGCTAGAAAGAATTAGAAGTGAGGAATAAGCCAACTAAACAAATTATCGTCCTAGGAGTTATTAAAAAGACAATTACAGTGAAGAAAATTTTTCTTTTTGACGAAGTCATCATCTAGACTGTACATTCGTGTATTTATATCAAATGGAGGGGAAAATTCCAGAATAATTTCCGGTTAAGGGTCAAATTAATAAAAATTACAATTATGAATTAGAATGCCATAATAAACAGGGGGACGGATAAAACTCGAACAAAGTAGCATTATAATAACTAAGAAGATTGACATTGTGCAATTGGGGTTAGAAATGTAGAAATAACAAAATAGACAGGATGTTTGGATAAAAAACTAATGTGATGAATAATTGTTTATGCAATCAGGGATTAAATATGTAGAAATAGTAAAATGACAAAATAAACAGGAAGTGTGGATATGAAAATATGATAGTGTAGACAGGGATTAAGAAAACTTAAAATAACATGAATGAACAGGAAGTTTAGATAAGAAAGGAAATGAGATCGTCATTACTAAAAATTTACCTGTTTATGATGGCCATGACATGGACAGGGGTTGGACGTATTTCTTTTAGATACAAAGCGTGGGTTTGAGCTTTTGGATAGCTAACGTCTCAGCTATGCCCAAATGTCTTGATCTGATTCCCAACAAATCTGCGGATAGAAATGGGGATCGATTGTACACAGACTGAGTAGACAAAATGAGTGACAACTCGTACCAGAATGTCGAGTGGAAATCGATTGGGAAACGATAAGTTCATCAACCATGTGTGAAATGGAGGAGTTGAAAGCGTATAGACGATCGTGGAACTAGCTGAAGAGGATTGCAGGGAATAGAATGAATCAGAGATGTACCTTTTAAGCTGCATGTTCCCCTCAGAACCTTATGGAGTAATAATGATTCACCCCTATTGCATAATGTCAGTGACCTACAACTAGTCACGTCAATCACTAGTCCCTTAGTAGCATAGCATCAAGCAGATTGTATATTTTGTGTGAAATCGAGGGAAATTTTACCTCCAACTTTACAAATCGACGTTCACAAGTTAATTTAGAAATTAATAATTCGATTCAATTTAATACCAATTCGTACTGGTACCGAGCAAGAATTCAAGTGGTTTGAAGTAATTAGGCTCTGTGATATGCGTAAACCCGGGTGCACTACTGATCAACCAACCGGCAGTAGATGACAGAAATGACCGAATGATGTTCAGATCCAATTACGCATAGCAATCAATCAGTTTCATATGGCAACATGCAATTATGCATACTTTCTTGATTTCCATTTCTAGCACAAAGAAGATTATGTACTGTGATATGAATATTTTGGGTTTCAAGAGGAAACTTTGGTGAGATTTCACCGACAACTGTGCCTTTCGCACCATCACTCACTTTGATATTGTTAAATTCAGTTGACGAGTCCTATGTGGGACGAAGCACGTGTCATGGATTTCACTGATTTAAACATTATTTATTATTATTATTGTTCCCTTGGGTTCCTAGTGGAACATAGGGCTTCAACTACACGTCTCCACTTGCTTCTGTCTTCTGCTGTACTTTTCACCTGCATCCATGTTAGTCCATACTGTTTCAGCTCTTCTTCACACGATCTCCTCCATGTCACCCTTGCACTGACGTCCCACTCACCGCTTCCCTTTCGGGTTCTACTCGAGCATTGGCCTGACGCGCGATGTCACCCAACGGCCTCCTCAGCGAGTGTCCAATCCATCTCCACTTTCTCCTGCATATTTGTTGGACGATTGGTTCTTGTTTTGTTTGTTCCCATAGTTTCTTGTTGGTGATTCTTTCCGGCCATCTGATCTTGAGTATAGAGCGAAGACAGTTAGTTGTTGATAAAGGTGTGCAACAGGCTGTTTGAAATATTCTTTGTGACCCGCCGCCAAGTTTCTGATCCATCCGTATAGAAGAACTGACTGACTTGACGTTTGTATTGAAAATCCGAATCACTTTGTTGTTGATCCAGGCTGAGTGACGAAGATTTCCAGATTGGTTTCAGGTTGATGAATGTGTTTCTCGCCTTCCCGATTCTCGATTTGACATCCTCGTCCGTTCCTCCTGTAGTTGAGACAATGCTCCCTAGATAAGTGAATGAAGTAACCTCTTTCAAATCCCTCCCGTTGATGGTGATTGGTGCTGGATGTTGCTGTTGTTGTTGTTGTTGGTCTCCTCAGCGTGAATCCCATCCATCTCCATTCTCCTCTACATTTATTTTTGAGAAACAGGTCATTGATTGGTTCGTATCCAGGATTTCTTGCTGCTAATTCATTCTGGTCATTTGATCTTCAGTATGGAGCGACAGAGGTAGTTGTTGATAAAAGTTTGCACTAGTCTGTTGGAATTCCTTTATGTATTTAGGAAATACCTTAACATATGTGTTGAAAATTCAGATTTTGTTCCCGATACAGATTGCAGCGGATTTTCAAGCCGATTGATGAAGTGATGAAGGTATCTCTTGCCTTTCTCATCCTGGCTTTGATGCCTCACCTGTACCTCCTGTGGCTGAAATGATTCTGCCTAAATAAATGAAGGAGGTGACCATTTTCAATTTTTTTCCAGTTGATGATGATTGGTATTGTTGGTGTTTTTGATTTGGCTATTTTCATCCTCTCCGTCTTCTCTACATTCCTTGGATTTTCTGCCATCAGTGCTTCTGATGTCAACTTGTTCATTTTCATCTGTAGTTTGTGTAACACTAGACGCAATTCACCCAAAAAAGTTCAATACTTCTAAATTCCTCCTACCGTCACAATGCCTTCCTGCCTTTTTGTTCTCCACAGTCTATTGCATTGTCCGGTTCACCAAAATCAGGTATATCATCGTTAATAATCATTCAAATTGTGACACTTCCCAAATCATTTTAACCATAAGATTTAATTCATGGAAAATTCCCATTGTAACATATATAAAATTAAAACAAGTGGGGATTCAGCGAAGAGACTCTTTTCAACGAATTTATCATCAAGCTGTACAATCGTATATATATGCTTTTTTAAGAAGTTATATCCGGTGAGGGAATTGAAACATAGGTGTGAATGCATAAAATAATAATAATAGTGTGAAATGCAATTAAAACTAAAATGTTTGTCATTATAATCATAGTTAAATGTCAAGTGGCGAAGCAAATTAGTGTCATATATAGAATAATTCATAGGATGGATAGAACTTGAAAAAATAAAATAAAAACGTTACGTAATATTGTGTGAAATTTAACAGCATAGAATTTAATGTTGCATTAAGGAATTGATTTAGAATGACAAGTGGAACAAGTGAAATAATACCGGGGACAATTAAAAGTGAGAGTAGTAATAGTAACAATTGAAGTAATAAGGAAGAGTATACAAATTGAATAGACAAAAATGAAAAATTGGTAGAGCTAAAATATGATTGGGGATTACCATACTATAGCATAGAGGGATTAAGACCATGAAAGTTGGAAGGGTTGAATGAACTTTTTCTGTACACAGAGATCTGGCTTTTCTGTTTCGATAGCCAAAGCTTCAGCAATACAGATGAGTCGGGTACGTAGGGATTTGGGTACATTACTCTTTGCTTTGTAGATGACTTTGAATGCGGAGGCTATAGAGATAGGGTGGTCATTATCAACCAGATGTTCAATGATCGCGCTTCTTATTTCCCCACTTCCACCTTTTCGTAACTATGCAGGATAGTGTTCTTGCACCCTCTTAAAAACCATATATATACGATTGTACAGCTTGATGATAAATTCGTTGAAAAGATTTAATTCATCTCCTATAAGCGGACTATTTGTCAGTTATCTTATTTACGAGACTGGAATCCTCTTAGAGAACCGTTGAAAACCTGATAGGAATAGACAGCTATGTTGTCCTAACTTGGGAATGACTCCTCGGCTTTAAGCTCCCCAATGATCGTCTGCTAACATAGATCAAACTCCTGAAACTTCAATCACGCCTTGTCTTCCACAAAAACCAAAAATACAAAGCTACAGCTACATATTTTAGAAAAATATTTACTTTGTCTAGAAATATGGATGAAATTTTAAAAACAAAAACGACTTGATCACTTGAAAATGAGAACAAAGTCGAACTTTGAACTAAAGAATTTTTTTATAAAGAAAACAACATCTTAAGTAAACAGTAATAATGAATGTTTAACAAAACACTTAAACATACGAAATACACATTGAGCAATTGAATTGTTTATCTTATCTGTAATCAAGAATTGTAATTTATTTAAGATTATTTATTACTTTTGTTGTATTTGTGACTGTACTCTCGCATTTCTTTGAAGTTTATTTATACAAATTGTGATGTATGCTGAATTGTCATATTCAGTAACATAGGACATATAAGCGAATTTATGCAGATGCGTTGCCGACCATGCACATAGTCCTGGGTTCGATCCCCGGCCACTGAACACACTCATTTACCTCTCTAAGCCAGTAATAAAGCTGGTAAAGAGGAAAGGTTGGGCATGAGGCCAGCAATCCCATCCTGTGAAAATAAACGCAACTGCCACAGAAACTGTGAGCCTCTAGCTTGAAGCCCTATGCTCCACTGGGAACATGGAGGAATAAAAAATACAGATATTTATGGTTAGATTTTTAGAGGTAATAGGCTGGAAGCTTTATTTGACCTTAGGCTCATGCCTGCTAGGACTCATAATCAAATAACTATCTACAACCTTAAAGGAGATCATGTTTCCACTGCAGTTTGAACACACATTACCCAGTGTTTCACCCAGAGACGTTACCATTGATCTGTTCAAGCTCACTGTCCACCTCCTCGTGTAGGACTGCGGATAATGTATTGATAGATCATTGGGAAATAAGCAATGTCATTTGTCTAGCCATCGGTGTAGATGAGGGGTTTCATGCCAGTTGCTTGCAGATACCTCAAAACAGTTCAAAACGCACTGCACTTGACTGATAGAATTCAGGCGGCGCCTATGCCATGGTTGCAACACATAACATTGGCAACTCTCTTTCTCTGTCTCTGGTGACCAGTCAGTATTTACCCTGCCGTATTACGTGTTTTCTTTTGAGTTTTCATAAAAATTAGTATATTCGCCCATCGAAAAGCATAAATGATAAACACAGGCTTGCTCAAAAAAGTGCTGAAGGAAATGAAGGTGAATTGGGGACATACTGGGGAGACATCTGGGTGACATCGCTCCCTAGGCAAGCCCTAAAGTGGAACCCGAATGGGGAATGACGATTTGGGTGTATGTCCAAAGGTGACGTGGAGGAAACTGTGATGTGAGGAGACAAGAATTTATACAGATTCGTGGAACCATCTTAAGTGAACTGAAGAAAACTGAAGTGGATATGTGTTGCTGAAGCCCTACATCTTGCTCGGAATAATGAATAATAAGTTTGCAATTTTCACTATCTTTCTGCAATTCACCTCACTTCTCTCCTCTCCCTACCTCACCTCATCTCAGGTGGATGATATTTGTATAGTTGTGTGCAGACATATTTGAAGTAAGCGCTGAACGTCTTGTCTGGAAAGAAAATAAAGGCTCCGGAATTAAGCCATTCATCTTAGAGAATGCAACCACAACATTACAGTTGTTTCTATACAGCTTCTTCCTATCCAACAGTTCCTACTCATAGAATGGTAGGGAATCGATCTCAGATACATAAATCTATAAGCTGCTGCTCTCAACAGTTTCTGATACACTGTAACCCAATTAACAATTAAGTTACAACCAGGTTGTACACTGTCGTTTCAAACTGATAAGTCTTGTAATGAATTTATCGGAATTCTTGTACGAAGCAGTGACACTTTTGAAATCAGATAAGAGAGTAGGTGTTCTTCAATGACATTATTTTGCTGTTCATACACTTATTCCCTTTTATGAATTTGAATAAAGAACAGCAGTGGTTTTTCCTGAATAATATGCTACCGTCCTGTGTTTATTTCATTGGCTTCTCGTCAGCTGCTGCTTACAGCCTGAACAAATTATTACTAAGTTTATGTTTAGAAAATTTTTAACATACTTGCATATTTTACATGGCATCAGTTGACAGGAGGTTCCAAACTTTTTGAACAGTGCTCAGGAAATTACACTTATACAGTTTCGCACAGGGAGTTTAAGTTTGGGCAAAGTAACTGTATGTATGCATACAATGGCAAAGGAGTTAAGTAATAAGGACAAGAGGTGCGTAAGATGATGAATGACTCATAAATTAGGTAACAATGTACTGAGTTCAACTCAAATCATAGAAACAAGAGACAAGCAACATTACACTATGTCAAAGCGGGATGGGGTGAGATTATAATCAGAGATTACGTGATCAAATGATTGAAAACTGCTTCTTTCTGAACGCATGAATTGGGTTTCAGGCGCTTGATAGAGAATGCTTCAACAAACATGAGGAGAATTGAGCTTTATTTGTCTATGGATAATTGTGAAGGATTTTGTGATTTCCACCTCATCAGTCAAATCAAGGAGATGCCGGGCAACTGAACTATTGAAAGCATCTTTTCCCTTGAGACGTCGGCTTTCCGGTAGATGTTGATAAAACCGTAGGTATATGTCTGTGCCCTTCTTCTTTCTGTTCTCCCAATGTAAGTGCTTCCTCAGATACACGCAAATTTTCTAACACAGTTGGTATTTAAATGAGAAGGGTATCTGTCGACTTTTGACTGCGTCAAGAATTATTTTGTCGGATAAACATGAACCGACTTAGCTGCAGGATAGTATATAATTAATTGAGGTTGAAAATCATATACAAAATCAATTCATTACAGTAGATGTCTTGTAATGTATGCGTCTTTTAAACTGAGGGGCTTAGACTGGATACTTCAAGAATAAAGAGTAATAAATTAAACTGATATTATACTACTTATGTGTTTAAATTAGTTTGAATTTCCCGTGGATTGGCCTTCATTGGATCAAGATGCTGGACTCTTAGTATACACTCTTTAGAAATGTCTAATACTGAACATGATATCATTTGGCTGGTAGTGACGTGTAGTGAAAAACAGGAACGCTCATTCTTGGTACTTTAACTTGATATCGATTCATGATGAAATCAGTGATGATTTTAGATGGGATGAAAATCTGGGCCACGGTAGGATTCGAACAAGCGGCTTTCGATGAACTAATCCAGAGCTCCATTTGCTTTTCTCCTTGAAATTTAGTACAATTAGGATTTTCAGGTGTTGGTTTTCTGGCATTTGTTTAATTACAGATTTGATCACGTAATGGCATAAGTTAAAGCACCACCGGGAAGCCATGGAGTCCTGGAAAGTTGTTTCGTACTAGTTTGGGACTCTTCGTCAGTACACACACACACCAGGGTTCAAACCCAAATGAGCTAGTGGACCATTTAGCCACTGGGATACAATCCAGTGAATTCAAACTTCTGTCGATTCGCCACACATATTTATATCGCCACCTCTTTCCTAACTTGGTGAACCTCACTGGTTACGACTTCTAAAGTTCAACTTGTGAACAAACTTGTAACCAATCAAAATTCCCGCAAAATTAACAATTGAAAATTAATCCGAGTCTCACTAGCAACTGGGTCTGTTCAGGAAGTCACCTGTAGTTTTGCTGAGAAGTTGTGACTATTAGGGTCAACCAGGTCAAGTAGGAGAACGGTCACTAGCTAGTGGCACTGGCTGGCAGTTCCGCTACATAATAATAATAATTTGCTTTATTCCAAAACAGTACTTGTGATACAGAATGGAATTCTCAGCATTCTTTTCTACTACAGTATTGCATCCAGTTAGTACATTATCAATAAATAGAATTCTACATAGATTAAGCAAATCTCGGTTCATTATTACAACAATACATTGGCATGTCAGTAGCAGAGGTAAAGCTGAACAGTGTTTGAAGGTGTTAGAAAAGTGGGAGCTGTCTTATTAACAGGCGTAAGCGAGAGAAAGAGACAAAGCAGCACATAACGGAAAAAGAAGAGAGAGAAAAGGAAAAGAAAGAAAGAAAATGTTGTACATATTGATGATGTGGGTTGGAAAGACGAGATCCAGTTGTACTACTGACTATTTAACGAATTATAGGTGTCACACCTAATGCTTTCTTTATCAAACAGAACACGAGCTAAGTAGGGTTTGGTTGAGTTTTTGTACTTGCTGGTGCGAGCATATAGTTTTCTATATTGGCTTCTGGTCCTACCTGATGAAATGCAGGGGGAGAGTTGTGAGTGAGGAGGGTGATGTGAGTTAGATAAAATGGATTTGGCCCATTTTTCACATGAGTCCATGTGCCTGTCAACCAGAGTATTAGCAAGCTGGTTAAGTGGCACGTTGCTTACCCTGCTAGCAACATTTAACATCCTGCGTAAAATGTTATAGTCTTTCTTCAGTAGCCCTGGAAAAACTAAGGGGGAACAACAGAGAATAATAGGCAGAATGCGAGAGTTAACGAATTGTAGGAGTAAGGGTTGGGTAATACCAGAATGTCTTAACTTCTTGATGTAGAAGATAAGACGGAATATTTTCTTAGAAATTGCTAAGATATTAGACGACCAGGAGAGATCAGCAGATAGAATGACACCTAGGTATTTAATTTCCGATTTAGTTTCTATTTCAGTGCCGTCTATGTTGCATACCTCGTGAGAGCCAAACAGTTTGTTTAGGTCGGATTTATGCCTAAAGGTGAAATTGACTGTTTGTCATTTGGAGGGGTTTAGGGTAAGACCATTTTCCTCGGACCACTGGCTGATTTCTGACAGAAAGCCATTAAGTTTAGAGCAGTCACTTTGACATTTGACAGGCAAAGATACAGTCAGGTCGTCAGCATATTTGACAAAATTAATGTTATTTGAAGATGGTAAGTCATGTAGAAAGAAAGAAAAGAGAAGTGGGGAGAGTACAGCACCTTGGGGGACTCCGGCTTCAGTGAGTACAGCAGAGGATGATTTACCTTTGTATATGGTGTACTGCTTTCTGTTAGAGAAGTAGGAATGCAGCCAGTTAGTGACCCAGAACTCAGTTTTTGTCAAAGAGAACTTATTTAGGAGGAGACATCTAGGTACAGAGTCGAAAGCAGAAGTGAAGTCGAGAAACGTGCAGCGGACATATTTGGCACCTTTATCTAATGATGAGACGATGTTGTTGTGTAAGACGGCTGCAGCGTCTAAAGTGCTCCTTCCCTGTCTATAGGCAAATTGTTTGGGGTCTTCGAAGTTTTTAAGGGAGGGTTCGAGTTTAAGAAGTATTAGTTTTTCCATAAGCTTTAGAAACGGGGAAGTAATGGCAATGGGTCTGAACTTTACGTTCTTGCCGTTTCCAGGTTTAGGGACAGGGACAATTTTGATGTCTTTCCATGCATCAGGTACGATATTTTTCGAGAAAGAAGCATACATTATTAATTGGTAGAATTCTGAGTTCATGAGCCACCGGATTGCGTTTCAGTGGCTGAATGGTCAACGAGCTTGCCTTATAACCGAAAGGTCCTGGGTGTGAACCTCAGTAGGTGTATACTACTGAAGAGTTTCAAACTGGAATGAGACAGGTATCCCTACCTATCCACTGGTTCTCTAAATGGTGTCAGCTCATGATCAAGCCAGCGTTAAATAGGAGGGAAAATATAACTGGCTTGGCACCTAGTGTGGTGATGCCCCAACAGTAATGTTTCATTTATTCATATGACAGCCTTGTGCATCACCTGTGGTGATTACGGTAAAATGATAACCTGGCTAGATAGCAGCTGAGTCTCGTATTTCGCTTAGTAGGCAGCTAGACACTTGGTTTAGAGGTCCCTGGTCCAAATCTCACCAAGACTTAGATTTTCCTTTACCCTACATTTAATCGTCTCCACACCACATCGGTAACAGTCTGCCCAACTCCATAGACTACCTCTGATAGCCTCACAATCAAATAATTGATTTTATCAATTAGTCAGTTGTTAACATTAAGTGAAGATGAAAAGTAACGTTGTAGTGTGTGCTACTGACAAGATTCATAAGTAGTATATAAAAAGACATTCGTCGGCACAAAAAATATCAAATAGTGAAGAGATAGGTTTGACGTTAAACAGAGCAAATGAACAGCCAATGTATTGCGGCAAAACACGGGAGACACGAAAGAAGACAAAGAAACACAATAAGAAGGGCAGAAGCAGCACAACACGGAAGATTAGTGCAAATGATGATTTCCAGATAAGGTATACACCATTTTCTTATATTTGAATATCAAATAGCAAATCAATAATGATTTACCGAGTCTTCAAAAAGTAATAAAGCAGTTAGAACAGCTACAATAACATACCATTTATGGTTCTTTACGGATTTTGTTGATTTCACCTGAGACAGAGGAGTGGGAAAAGATGCTGCCTGATGGCATAACAGGAAGGTCTTCGCACTACATAACAAGTTGACGGAACTTAGAATTGACTGGCTATTGGATCCTGATGCATTGACTTAAAGGCCAATGGTTCCATTGGAAAAATACTGATGCGTACTGTTGAACAGCTATCCAGTAGACTCTGGTTTCAACATAGGAGCAGAACTTAAGCACTATCATAGAATATGATTACATATTAGATAAGTCTATCTGACATAACACAATCATACAGTCTTAGGAACTGAATGAGGTTTCGGGGACTATATATATATATATATATATATATATATATATATATGTATATATATATATATATGTTGATTCGATTTCATGTGCTTGGTGTTGATTGGACGAACAAAACTGAGTAGTTAATCTCTTTCTATCTTTCTCTGCCCATCTAATTAAATTGTGCGTTGGTGTCACAGCGGTAGAATGCTCGCCAACCAAGCATGTGGTCCGGGGTTCAATCCCCGGTCACTGGACGTACTCCCTTACCTTTCTAAACCAGTAATAAGACGGGTAAGAAGGGAGAAGGTTGGGTAAAAATAAACACTACCGCTACCAAAACTTCAAGCCTCTAGCTTGAAGCCCTACTATGCTCCACTGGGAATGTGAAGGACTAAAATAATTATAACTTTATCTTATTCTATTGTGCGACTGCACGCATATGAATATATTGTAATGGCTGATTTTTTTCTCCAAGTTATTTAACCTAGCCATGTCAATCATACTTTTTTTACTCCTTCACGTTCCCAGTGGAACATAGGGCTTCAAGCTAGAAGCTTGAAGTTTCTGTGGCAGTGTTTATTTTACAGGATGGGGTTACTAGCCTTGTGCCCAACCTTCCCTCTTTACCGGTGTTATTACTGGCTTAGCGAGGTAAAGGAGTGCGTCAGCCGGGGATCGAACCCCGGACCATGTACATGGTCGGAGGACATCCTAACCACTGTGTCACCGACGCACACTCAAACATTATCAGGGCGAGGCGCATGCAAATAACACACAGCCTTCTTCAAACCTTGCACACAACCATTAGGTCGCGTACTATCCCATCGCCCTTGGCAGATCTGGCAACAAAAGTCACGAGAACACCATCAGAGCATATGACAGGTTAGGTACCCCTTATCTTCTCGCATTTTAACTAATCCAGACTTACTAGTTTCACTTACGTGGTTGATCTCAGAGTTATTATATGTTATTTGGTAAATTATATTAATTTTCCTAACCGTCAAATCTTTGTTCATCAAGTCAGTACCGCATGCATACAATAAAAATGATACAAAATCTGTCGTGAATATGGGGAAAATTAAATATTAAAAAAAAAACAGGGAGGGAAGTAATATACAGAGCAAATTAGTTTTCATCAGCTACTGATTACAATCAGACAGTAGTATATACCTCACCATGAGATTATCCTTGTTTCATTTCATTCTTGGTGTGTGTATGTGTGTGTAATTATCTTGCATCATACCAAGTCATCATTGACACTCGACTGTTAAGTAATTAGTGGTCAACGAGGTCGCCTCGTCCTCTGAAAGTCCTCTAGCAGTGGAGCCATGGGTGTATACTGACAAAGAGTCCCAAACTGGGACGAATAAGCTATCCAGTACTTCCTGGTGGTTTTTAATGGTTCTTCCAAACTCAAAACCAATCAGATCTATACAAACTAACACTTGAAAATTAACGTGAAAATTAACTCACTAGTGAATGACTACAGGGTGAAGTGATAAGTCGTGACCAGTAGAATGCACCAGGTGGGGGTGTGAGGACAGACACCGGTCAGTGGCGTCGGCTGGCAGTGGCCAAGTTTATCGCAAAGTGACAGAAGTTACAATTCATGGGGTTATGGATTCCATCTAAGTAGATGATTGGTCAACGAGTTGACCTTGTATACCTTGTGGATTCACAGGTGCGTTCTTCTAGCAAGTTCCTAGTGGTTGTCAGTGATTCTCCATTTGATATCAGCGCATGGTGAAACTTGGAATTAATTAAATCTACTTCAAATGACTCTTGAAAATTGAAAAATCGCTAATGTGTTTTATTCGCTCAATACTAAAACCACTCATGAACAGTCATGCACCATAAGTGACACATATATAATAAAATTTATTAGTCATACTTTATCGGAATGGTGTAATGTTTATAAATTCTCATGATTAATCATTTCTTCCGTTCATTTATCTATTCATTGAATAATGACTGACTCATCAAGTGAATCAAATTTTTAGATCAATATCTTTGTTTCATCATTGAAGCATATTTTTCAAATCATCTGACTATGTGAAAAACTGAAATATGATTCTTAATATATATGTAAAACTTGGGCACAGTGGTAATAAGTAATTCCATATTAGTTCGTTTATTAGATAAATCACATTGTGATGAAACAGTATTATTATTTACTGGATGACGTTTCGAACAAACGGAGCTTTCAATGTTAGACTGCAGCTTAAAAAGGAAAGAAGATGGGAAGTTAAACACACACTAGTGTGTTTAAAGGAAACCCACACATTCAAACAGATATTTGGACTTCCGATCATCCCACTCACTCCATGTCAGTGAAAACAGGATTAGTGAAATGTTTAAGTGACAGAGCACATAAACTAAGTGGTACCAAGGAAAATCTAAGATAGGAAGTGATACACATAAAAGAAGCCTTGAAACTTAATAATTACCCGGATAAATTAGTCAGGAAATATGTAGGCAAATGTAAAAATAAAATAAATAATGATAATAGCGATAGTGACAATAATAATAATGATGACAATTGTAATGGTAATAATAATAGTGATAATAATAATATTAATGACGACACCAATAATAAAGAATCTAAATCATCAGTAGTAATTCCATACAAGGAAGGAACCTCGGAAGCCTTACGCAGAATTCTTAACAAGGCAGGAACAAAATTGGCTGGCATTCAAACCACCCACAAACTCAATTAGAAACAAGCTTTGTTGGTTAAAGGATCAATCCTGTGGAGCCTTTAAAACAAAACAATTCAGTTTATATAATACCCTGCCGGAATGATTGTCAAGTCAAATACATAGGTTAAAGTAGTAGAACAGGGGCAGTCAGACTAGCAGAACATAAAAACTTAGCAAAATCTAGATTGGTTGATCCAAATAAGATAAGAAATGTAGAGAATAGTTCAGCTATATCACTCACTACATGCAGTTACACACAACCATACAATAGGATGGGATAAGATGGCAGTTTTAAAATCTAATGGCATAGGGTGGAGGGAGAGATTGATAACAGAAACTTTGTTTATCGAGTCAACTGCAAATACATGTAATAGGAATGATTCAACACCTGTCCACCTAGATATCTGGAAAATTCTACTACCCCAACTACGACAAAAAGGAGAAGACAAAGGAAACTATAAAACTCAAGTTTCGAAGTCGTGTGATTACAATTGATGAAATGATTATGAACAATAAATTTTGTTCGAAACTTTGTCATCCAGTAAATAATACTGTTTCTTTGACTGTATGATACATCTAATAAACAAACTAATAAGGAATGAAATATGATTCACTCCCACAAGTATGACATGGCGCTTCAACATCAAATCTTCAATTCATCCTGTTATCTACAGTCCACTTTAGTAGTTTCCATGGTTACTCATAAGCTTACCCATCTCCTTTTCATACCATCTCTTCCGTGGCACCCTCGGCAACTCACCTCATCGTTTTCCATACAGGTCCCACTTGAGAGCCTGTTGAGTGATGTTACTGAACGGTCTTATCAGTGTATGTCCAATCCATCTCGATTTTCCTCAGCATACTTGTCGAATGATGAGTTCTTCGTTGGTTTATTGTCAACGTTCCTTATTGCTTATCTTTTCTGTTTGGCTCTCTGATTTCCAATACGGGCTTAAGTCAGCCACTGATGAAATTCGCCAGTTGCCTGTTGGAAATGCTTTTCACCAAGTCTCTGAACCATATGGAAGAAGTGACTTGACATTACGGTGGAAAATTTGGATGTTGTTTGTCATTCTGGGAGAAGTAAATTTCCACACGGGTTCTACATTAGTGAACATTTACCCCTTGTTTTTCCGATCATGCCTGTGACATCCTCAGCAGTGCCGCCGTCTGCCTTTGAAATGATACTGCCTAGATAAATGACTTCCTTTAGATTTCTTCTTCTGTTGATGATGTCTGACGCTTGTTGTTATTGGCGACTGTATCTGAATCAAGTCTGTCTCTTATATTATTATTCCCTTGAGTTCCTAGTGGAACATAGGGCTTCAGCTGCACGACTCCACTTGTTTCTGTCTTCTGCTGTACTTCTCACCTGCATACATGTTAGTCCATTCTGTCTCAATTCCTCTTCACACGATCTCCTCCATGTCACCCTTGGACGTCCCACTCACCGCTTCCCTTTCGGGTTCCACTCGAGCATTGGCCTGACGCGCGATGTCACCCAACGGCCTCCTCATCGAGTGTCCAATCCATCTCCACTTTCTCTTGCATATTTGTTGGGTGATTGGTTCTTGTTTTGTTCGTTCCCATAGTTTCTTGTTGGTGATTCTTTCCGGCAGCCATCTGATCTTCAGTATAGAGCGAAGACAGTTGTTGATAAACGTCTGCAACAGGCTGTTGGAAATATTCTTTGTGGCACACTGGCCAAGTTTCTGATCCATCCGTATAGAAGAACTGACTGACTTGACTGATGTTTGTATTGAAAATCCGAATCATTTTGTTGTTGATGCAGGCTGAGTGACGAAGATTTCCAGATTGGTTTCAGGTTGATGAATGTGTTTCTCGCCTTCCCGATTCTCGATTTGACATCCTTGTCGGTTCCTCCTGTGGTTGAGATAATGCTCCCTAGATAATTGAATGAAGTAACCTCTTTCAAATCCCTCCCGTTGATGGTGATTGTCGGTGGATGTTGCTGCTGCTGTTGTTGGTTGGTTGATTATTTTCATGACCTCCGTCTTGTCTATGTTCACCTGGAGTCCTGTCTTCTCTGGCTGCTTCTTCGACCAGTTTGTCGGTTTTTGCTTGTAAGTCTTCGATTTTGTGTGACATCAAACATAAATCATCGACGCGCGAAATCCAGGTCTTCTAGGTTCTTCACGTCGGTCCAGGATATCCCTGTCTTCTCGTTTCCCACTGTCTGACGCATAATCCAGTCCACCACAATTAGGAATATCATTGGTGATAATAAGCACCCTTGTCTGACTTTTGTGTTTACTCCAAACGCTTCGCTGAGTTTTCCGTTGTGGATCACTTGACATGTGCCGTTGTCTTACAGCTGTTGAATAAGGTTGATGAATATTTATATTTATATATATTTTTATTTATATTAATTTATTCACCTGAAATCTTGTTTCACTACTTCCTCTACCAATTAGTTGGTTCTCATCTGTGTTTCTTCGAGTTTGTGTTACATTAAACATGATTCACCCGCGAAAGTCGAGATATTCTAGTAGCTGACTGGCTTCTTGAAGGTTTTCACCAGCCTGCATCATTTCCTCTCTCCTGTTCCAGTGAAGAATAAGTTTATTTCCTGTTGTGATCGGATTGACTTTCCGGAGTAGAGTAGCTAGTCTGACGCACAATCTTCCGTCTTTTTCCAGGCTTAGGATTGGCTAGTAAACTAGTGAATTAGTAAATACCACCACCACGAGAACTATTAAAAGCTATGGATTTCTCGACAAGATATCTTGTCGTAGTTTTTCAGCTCTTCTGTACTATTCATGCATGATCCCACCAGAGGACGAACTCAGGAACTTCAGGTTACAAAGTGAACCAGTTGACTTTTCAAACGCTTAGATGGAATCCAGTGGCTGGTCCATGAATTCTAACTTCTGTCAATTCGCAGCTTACAGTAATATCGTCAGCCAATGTCATCCACGAGTATATGTTCTAACGCCAGACTTTGTGGACCCTACTGATCAAGACTTCGTAGCAGGACTCGAGACAACTTCTGCCCGTTGTAAATCAGTTACTTATGCATATCAGACTATTTTTCAAGTATTAGTTTCCAGAGATAATATTGGTTTCAAGTTAGAGTCTCAAATTAGAGCAATACCTACTGTCCAGGACACCTTGCAGTAATGTCATTTCTTTAGTTTATTCAACTGGAATGAAAAATTCCCTTTGAAAGCTGGTCGATTTTTTACAGGAGATTCTTCTTCATTCATAGTTTAAAAACAACTAGTCTGTTTTTCTGATGTGGTTGTGTTCTCTCTATGGATTACACGATAATAACAGGAGAGTTTAGATTAAGGTGACACAAAAGGAGGAAAGGCAAGGGAGTTAAGTAATTTCCTCTATTGATATACTTTTCCTAGTTAAATTTTATTTCTTCCCAAAATCTTGAGCGTCGGTGGCACAGCAGTTAGGACGCTCGCCGACCATGCACATGGTCCGGGGTTCGATCCGCGGCCGACGCTGCACTCCTTCATCTCGTTAAGACAGTAATAAAACTGGCAAAGAGGGAAGGTTGGGCATGAGGTTAGCAACCAAATCCTGTAAAAATAAACACTGCTACAGAAACTTCAAGCGTCTAGCTTGAAGCCCTATGTTCCACTGGGAACGTGAAGGGAAAATTTTTTCGAACTCTGACACTTAGCTTCCTTGACTTGACACTAGTTACTAAGTAGTGTAATGTGTCTAGTCCTTTCTTTGGTGCAGACTGAATTCTGCCAGTCAAGTTTGTAATGTGGCCATCATGCTAGGTGGCTCGCCACCACGGTGCACTGTGAATTATTGATATTGGATGATTGTAGGTAATTGGCGGGATGCCTTTGAACTAGGTCCCGTGCTAGTTGGCACTCACCAGTCAGCAAAGAGTATCTGCTACAGTGAAGGAACTCATGTCCCTTCAAGGTAGTTGCAGATACGCCTTGCTGACTGGTGAGTGTCAACTAGCACGGAACCTAGGTTAAAGGTTTCTTGACGTTTACTTTCCAACCGTTTCTTCACAACAACTCATCAAATTATCCTATAGATAGTCAATCCTTTTAACTCTTAATAATAATTTAGCAACTTACATCATTCCGAAATTAAGTCGCTGATACTTCCTATTAGTTACGCCTTGTCATCACAGAAAATTGGTATATTGAAATCTTTTAAGTAATTTACACATTTGTATCGTTCAGGTTGCATCTTCTCATTTCTTTATCAATGGGAACAACCTCGACAACTTTGAACATTATACATAGATTTCATATCTTGATGCTTATGTTTCCTTTCATCGAAAGAATTCAAATCGGTCGCTTGACAGGCTTCCCAAAGGACTTCACTAACCCGCGTTATTTTGTCCCTGCAATACCGGAGGAAGTATTGTTTAATTTTTTAAATTTTTCTGTACATTGAAGTATCTGTAACGACTGGGTTGATTTGCTAGGGTAGGGTGACTAGGCCAAAGCCTAACCTTCCATCTTCTTTCGGGATTAGGGCAGGCTAGTAAATGAGTGGAGTGGTTTAACAATAAGGAAGTCTGTTACCAAACCAGCCAACAGCCTGTTGCCAATCGAATATGCCGAAGGAAATGGAGATGGATTGAGCATACACATAGGAGACCATTGAGTGACAACACGCAGAAGACAGGCCCTGAAGTGGAACCCGGATGGAAAAAAGTGTATTGGGAATGTTCCAAGGGTGACACGAAGGGGTCGTGTAAGGAGGAGGAGGAGGAGGGGGTGAGTGCTCATGGAAAATCATGGAACTAGATAAAAAGTATTGCAGAGAAGTGGACAAAATGGAGATGTGCTTCTGAAGCCCTTTGTTCCACCTAAAACCTAAGGGAATAATAATAACAATAATAATGACGTAATAACGTTTCGCTTAGAGTTACCTGGTTGTTACAAGTAATAAAGTAACATACAAACAAAGAGAAACATAAGTGATCAAAAAACAGAGTACACTGATTTAAAATGTAATTGATTAAAAAGGTCCATTAAAATTTTCAAAAGAATGGTTATTGAACAAAGAATACTCTTTTCGATAACCCCTTCATCATCAGGCTCTACAGTTATATAGTGAATGAATGAATTAGTTACAGGATTTTCATCATGAGCTGACATGAGTTAGAGAACCATTGGAAAACCAGCTGGGAATACTGGACAGCTGTTTCATCCTAGTTTGGGACTCTTCATCAGTACGCACCCACCGGGATTCGAACCCAGGACCTTCTGGTTACAGGGCGAGCTCGTAGACCATTGAGCCACTGGGACCCGATCCAATGGTTCTTGAATTCTAATTTCTGCCAATTCACGACATGGTTCTCTAACTAATGTCAGCTTGTGATGAAAATCCTGTAACCAATCAAATCCCTACAAACCAACACTTGAATGAATTAGTGTTATTAACAGCATTAGTGTTGTTTAAATAATATCGAATCAATAATATTGATAGATTACAGCTCAGTAGCATCAACATAAAAATAAGGGGAATGTCAGAAAAATTAGGAAAGATAATATTACAAATTCACGAATTTATAGTCTCTACTGAAGGCCGGTTAGGGTTGTAGTAGTGGCTGGCTGGACTTGCTTCTTTTGCACACAAGGCACTGGTTGTTTCACGCGAATTCCGATAGCCTCTGTTGCTTGGAGCATGCGGTACCTCTATGTCTTTGGCAATTTATTTGGCACCCGATAGATGATAGAGAAGGATTTTTGAATGCTGGCTTTGTGGCCGGTTTGAACGAGGTGGTCTAATATTGAACTGTTGATGGTTTTCACTACACCTTTACTTAACCGTACTGGGAGATGTTCTCGAGAGAGCACGAAAAATCAAGTTCCTAGAGTGATGGCCGATATAACTCGCTCCACAAGCGCAGTTGAATTGGTAGATACAATCGGAAGTGGCCAGCTAGTCTAGGTACTTCATCTTTCAGTCGAGGTAGCACCATCGGTCGTGTGGAGAATAATACGTGCAGTTCGCCAGCATTAAAAGTTCTTTGAACTGATTTCCTTAATTTCTTCGTAATTATTTCACTTGGTATATCGCCCTTGAATTGTAGTCGTATATAAAGAGGCTTCTTGTTTACGGATAGTGAGCAGTCCTTTTCCGCTTTCTTTGTCATGTGTTTCTTGATAATTTTTCGGGATAGCCATTTTCGATCAAAGTATCATATACAATGCTTAATTCATCTTCAATTACTTCTTCTGAGCATATAGCTCTAACTCTGTGGCTGAGGGTCTTCACTAAATTTCTTTTGTACTTGATAGGAACGAAGCTGTGGAAATGTGTATATTGTCCTGTCCAAGTGCTTTTTCTATGCAAATTTCTTTTTATGCTACCATCTAGTTTTCTTGTAAGGAGGACATCCAGGAAGGCAGTTGATTCTGTTTTGGGATTCCTCTTCGCATGTGAATTTCATAGCCGAATGTACTTCATTGAATTCAGTAATTATTGTACTCCTATCCGAATCGTTATCACAAAGAATGAATGTGTCATGCATATACCGGCAATGAAATGAGAACTTACTGATAAGGTTACTCAAACGTCAATTTTCTAGTTTACTTAGAAAGATATTATTGATTCGATGTTATCTAAACAACGCTAATGTTGTTAATAACACTAATTTATTTACTGTAGTGTTAGTATGACCGTAGAGCCTGATGATGAAGGGGTTATCGAAAAGAGTATTCTTTGTTCTGTGTCCATTCTTTTAAAATCTAATTGTCCTTTATACTACTTAAAGTAGTATACTACAAGACAGCATAAAAACAAATAAAGGACAAAATGAATGAGGAAAGAAAGATCTACTTTTCAATTCGATAGTCATCAATTCCTCCATTGTTACATAAATATATGTTGAATTATTATTATTCCTTTAGTTTCCCAGTAAAATATAGAGCTTCAAAAGCACATATTCACTTCATCCTGTTTCCTGGAATCCTTCTAAGCTTTCACCACAATTGCCCATAAGTTCTCATCTCCTCCTCGCATGATCTCTTCAATATCGCTCTCGGACGCCTAACTTGTTGTTGCTCTTTCAGATTCCTCTTGAGGGTCTGCCTGGTGTGTAATATCACTGCACGGTCTCCTCAGCAATGTGACCGATCGATTTCCATTTTTGTTTCTGCGTATTTGCTCGGCAGTAGGTTGAGTGGGTGTTTAGTTCTCAGAGTTTCCTGTTACTTATCCTTTCTGACCGGCCATCTGATCTTTAGTATGGAACGATGAAGGCAGCTATTGATTGATATAAGTCTGAAGTGGCCTGCTGGAAATGCTTTGTGTGATGCGCCATGTTTCTGACCCATAGAGGAGGAATAACTTAACGATGATGTGGAAAATCTGAATTTTCTTCCCTGTCCTGTATGCAGCAGATTTTCACACTGATTTCAGGGTTATGAATGCTTTCCCGATCCTGTCTTTGACGTCCTCATCCATCCTGCCTGTTGAGTAGGACCAAAATATGAACGGGGATTATCATACTTTGTCATTGACGGATTAAGACCTCGAAAACTGGAGGGAGTGGACAAACTTTTTCCGTATTCAGAGATCTGGCTATTCTATTTTGATGGCCAAAGCTTCAGGAGTAGAGATGAGTTGGATACATAATGATTTGGGCAGATTATTCTTTGCCTAGTAAATGGCTTTAAAGCAAAAGGCTGTATGGATAAGGTGATCAACATCGATCATTGGTCGAAAATGAAACGTGATCCGATATCTTGCCATTCATATTCGGCGCATGTGTAGCTCCATGTTGCGAAGGAACAGTTAAATCTTCTAAGAAAAGTCCTAATGAAAAATGGATTTCCACCAAGTTTTATAGATAAGAACACGCAGTCAAAGCCTATGAAATGTTACTTATCATCCGAGAAGATACTGTACATGAACTTGGAATTCAAAGGTGTTTTAGTTGCCGACAACTTTAAAAAAAGGATCTTACAGTCGTTGAAAATGCCATTCCCTCTAGAATCCTCGGGAACAGTGTTTTCCAGTCGACCATTACTGTTCAATAACCACTAAGGACAAGATCCCACAGCTGACTAACTATACATACATTTATCAGTTCACCTGCTCGTGTGGAGCTACGTAAATCAGTTATTCGGCTTGGGCTTTGTCAAACAGAATGCAAGAACACTATCCTGCATGGTTATGAAGAGATGGAACTGGGGCTATAATAAGCGAAATCATTGAACACCTAGTCGACACTGGTCACCTTACCTCTACAGCTTCTTTCTCTAAAGTCATTTACAAGGCGAAGAATAATTTACCCAAATCGTTATGTATCCAACTCATCTGTATTGCCGTAGCTGTGGTCATCAAAATAGGATAGCCAGATCTCTGTGTACGGAAAAATGTTTGTCCACTCCCTCCAGTTTTCGTGGTCTTAATCCATCAGTGATAAAGTATGACAATCCCTTTCATATTTTGGAGCTACTTAATTTTCGTTTTTTATTCAGTTTGTTCCCGTTATCACTATTCTTACTCTGAACTGTCTCTGGTATTATTTCACTTGTCCTACTGGTCATTTTGAATAAAGAAATTTTTCGGAATGTTGCATTCTATGTTATCATATTTTATTTATTTATTTATTTTTTATTTATTATAGCTTGATTCCACACCGTACTTTTGGTACAAGTATGGAATTTTCAGCATGTGATATCGGTAGCGCAATTTCGCAGGCCGGGTGTGCGCCGGCAGGGGATCGAACCCCGGACCATGTGCATGGTCGGCGAGAGTCCTAACCACTGTGCCACCGACGCACACCATCTTATGTAACAGTTTTATCTCCCATATACACATTGGATCATAGGAATTATTTCAGGATCATAGGAATTGTTTGGAGGGTTTTATCACTAGTTGACATTGGTCAGAGAACCATTGGAAGACCAGATGAGAGTACTGGACAGCTGTTTCGTCCTATTTTGGGACTCTTCATCAATACGCACCCACCACCAGGGTTCGAACCCACTACCTTCTGGTTACAGGGCTAGCCAACTCGTAGACCATTAAGCCGCTGGGACCCAATCCAATGACCAGTCTATGAATTCTAACTTCTGCCAATTCATGACAGCGCGACCACTTCGCAATCTCTTCTTCGGTGAGTTACTGCCTCACTTTCAACCGGTTGTACCCTACTGATCACGGCTTCCCCCTAGAACCCCAAGTTAACCGCCTGAATGGGATTAGTCGCTATTGAGCATCAGATTAATTTTCAACTTGATCATAGGAATTATTAAAAAGAAGGTTGCAGGGTTGCAGGCTTTACATTCGTGTACTTATGTTAAATGCGTTGGGAAGTTCCGGAATTATTTACGGTCAAAGGTTAAATTAATAAAATTACAAGGTTTAATAATACGGAAGATAGGGTAGAAAAGACATAATAAGATCATAATTACTGGAAAAACTTGTCAGTTTGTAGAATAACGGATTAAGGACTTGGTAATAACAAAAAAACGGCGTACCCCAAATATTCATCAACCTTATTCAACAACTGTACGACAACGGCACATGTCAAGTGATCCACAACGGAAAACTCAGCGAAGCGTTTGGAGTAAACACAGGAGTCAGACAAGGGTGCTTATTATCATCAATGATATTCCTAATTGTGGTGGACTGGATTATGCGTCAGACAGTGAGTGGGAAACGAGAAGACAGGGATATCCTGGACCGACGTGAAGAACCTAGAAGACCTGGATTTCGGGGATGATTTATGTTTGATGTCACACAAAATCGAAGACTTACAAGCGAAAACCGACAAACTGGTCGAAGAAGCAGCCAGAGAAGACAGGACTGCAGGTGAACATAGACAAGACGGAGGTTATGAAAATAACCAACCAACAACAACAACAGCAACAGCAGCAACATCCACCGACAATCACCATCAACGGAAGGGATTTGAAAGAGGTTACTTCATTCACTTATCTAGGGAGCATTGTCTCAACTACAGGAGGAACGGACGAGGATGTCAAATCGAGAATCGGGAAGGCGAGAAACACATTCATCAACCTGAAACCAATCTGGAAATCTTCTTCACTCAGCAACACTCAACAAAATTCGGATTTTCAATACAAACGTCAAGTCAGTCAGTTCTTCTATACGGATGGATCAGAAACTTGGCCAATGTGTCACAAAGAATATTTCCAACAGCCTGTTGCAGACGTTTATCAACAACTGTCTTCGTTCTATACTGAAGATCAGATGGCCAGAAAGAATCACAAACAAGAAGCTATGGGAACAAACGAAACAGGAACCAATCGCCCAACAAATATGCAGGAGAAAGTGGAGATGGATTGGACACTCGCTGAGGAGGCCGTTGAATGACATCGCGCGTCAAGCCCTCGAGTGGAACCCGAAAGGGAAGCGGCGAGTGGGACGTCAGTGCGAGGGTGACATGGAGGAGATCGTGTGAGGAGGAGATGAAACAGTATGGAATAACATGGACGCAAGTGAAAAGTACAGCACAAGACAGAAGCAAGTGGAGACGTGCAGTTGAAGCCCTATGTTCCACTAGGAACCCAAGGGAACAACAACAACAACAATAACAAAAAAACGGGGAAGTTCGGACATGTAAAAATAGAAAACAAAAACAGAAACGAAATCTAATAATTTTTTCGAGTATTGGTTTGGTAGGGATTTTGTTTAATTGCATGGAGGATTTCATCATGAGCTGACATCAGTTAGAGAACCACTGGAAAACCTGGGAGTACTGGATAGCTGTTTCGTCCTGGTTTGGGACTCTTCATCAGATAGGAATTAAAAACGTAAAAATAACAGAAATAAACAGGAAGGTTGGACAAGAAAGGTAACAAGATAATCAGTACTAGTGAGACTGACTTTTCATGGTGGCCATGGTAGGGACAACGCCTGAATGTATTTCTTTTAAACACATAAAGTGAGCTTGCATATATTTGGATCGCCAGAGCCTCGGCTATTTTTCGATGCCTTGATTTCAGTCCCTTTGATAGGTTTGATAGGATCTTTTATAGAACTTTTCAAATGGAACTGAATGTCCTGAATTCACCATATGTTCTGTTACCGAACTGTATACACCGTTGCGTTCTCCCTTTGTTAAGCTTGCTGGATAGTGTTTCCGAGAACGTGTTTTACAAGTGGACGCATGGCACGGTCAATGTAATCGGCTCCACACGAGCAGGTGAACTGGTAGATGAATGTTCAGGTGGTTCAATGCGACAGCTCGTGTTTCACGTGGTGGTTGAATAGGTTTTTTTGCAGAAAAATGTTACTCGAAGGCTGGTGGCGAAGTATGTTTTACTGAGAGACCTTGAAAGCCGTCTACAGAGAAGTTCTGCTTCAGTAACACTTCTAAATTTGAGGCCAAGTATCAGCATCTTCTTGAGAGTGACTTGAACTTTTCAGGCGTTTTCTTTGGTTTTGATTCTTGTCTATGAATCAGGGTGGGAAACTATTTTCTACAAAGGTCCCTTGGAGATTTAGCAATTCTTTTTTAATTGATTCCTCAGTGTATATTTTTCGGATCCTCGAGGAAAGAAAGCATGTTAGGTTTCTCTTTGTGCTTAGAGTCACACAACTTTGAAAGTTGATAAGCTGTCCTTTCCATGTGGGCTCTTTGTAAATGGATCTTCTAGGAGAGTTGTCAGCATTCCTTCGCAGCTGAACATTGAGGAAATAAAACATTGAGTTAGAGTGAAGTCGATGTTTAGGTGGGCGTTACTGAAGGCTTGAAGTGGGTTTTTTAAAATCAAAATTCTCGTCAAAAACAATGAAAGTATCATCAATGTATCTCTTGTAGAGATGGAGGTCATCGATAGTTGATGACAAAGAGTTTTTTCTTTGGCTAGCCATGAAGCAGTTGGCCAGGAGGCGTTCTAGAAGAGTACCCATCACTACTCCATCTACTTACCTGTATATTTCGTTGCTGAAACTAAAGGGGACGCTGAAGGTGTATCGTTGTAACAGCTCTTTTAGATGATGGGTCGGCATACCGACATTGACGCTACTGGATTGAATGAAGTCATAAAGGGAGCATGTGGCTTCTGTCAGTGGGACGCTGGTGAAGAGAGAAACGATATCTGCCAAGTTGACATTCTTAATTGAATCAACAAACTCGAATGTCAAGAAAAATCGATATCATAAACTCGATTGGAAATCGTTATGTAGAAAAAGAAAACCATAGAGTAAAATGACTTTAAAACGATATGCACTCAATCAGCTTGAATCAATGCAGTCTGATATCACACAACTGGGATTAAATATATCACAAAGGAATTATGCACTTCTCGACCTTCCAGAAGATATGAGACTACAATTTATGGAATATGTTGATGAAATCGCCGAATCTAATTCCTCAAAAAAACGAACACAACTGATGAAAGGCTTAGAAAGCCGAACTTCCGAATGTAGATTTCCTGCTAATCCAGAAAGGTACATTTATAACTTTTCTAGCGTGATTCTTGATAAACGACAACTTGAAGAGTTATCTCTAGGACCTAAGTTTTATGATTTTCTCATGGAGAATAGTCAGATTGACACTGATGTACAGTTCGAGAACCTCTATTTACAAACAGGGGACTTGGTTGCCTCCTCTGATGAGGACCTCGGAGGATCCAAATCAACCCTGGTAGACTGTTGATATCAATATAGACAGAAGGATGAGAATAACTCCCATAGTATACTCACAAAAGAGCATCGAGAGGCTGTCAAAAGACTAAGACGAAATGAAAACATAGTTATTAGCAAACAGGATCAGGGACCGGGGATAGTAATTATGGACAGGCAGGATTATATAAACAAGATTAACTGCATACTAGATGACTTTAACAAGTTTCAGAAGCCAAAAGTAATGAAAGATCAGACGGAAAAAAGTAGCGAGAGAGAAATGACGAAGTTATTAACGGATTTGAAAGGTAAGGGGTATAAATCACCAAAAACTTACATAAAACCCACAGGGAGCACCATCTCACGCATGTATAGTCTACCGAAAGTGCATAAATCAGGAGTTCCCCTACGTCCCATAGTAGACATATCTCATTCATCCTATCACGAGATGGCAAAGTGGCTGGTACAGCTACTTCAACCCTTGCATGACGAATTAGTAAAGCATAGCGTCAAGGATACCTTTCAATTTATTGATAAGATTAAAAACTTGAACGCAACTGGCAAATACATGGCATCACTTGATGTTTCATCTCTATTCACTAATGTGCCTCTAGTGGAAACCATCGACTATATCTGCGAACAGATTATAGAAAGGAAAGCGTGCACTGATATTCCTATTAGTAATATGAAACAACTACTTGTTAAATGTACAACAAATATCCAGTTCTTGTTTAATAATGAAATGTACAGACAGGTTGATGGAGTGGCCATGGGATCCCCACTGGGACCTATTTTCGCGAATATATTTCTAGCAAAACTAGAAAATAGTCCATTGAAAGAGGAAATAGCAAAAATGGAAATGTATTGTGGTTACATGGATGACACTTTTGTAGTGTACGATGAAGGGTTAAGTAGTGATTTGATTTTGAGCAACTTCAATAATGCTCACCCAGCGCTCCATGTCAACTACGAAGGAGAATACAACGACTCTCTACATTTCGTTGACGTCCTACTAACGAGAAGAGAGGATAGTTCCGTCAAAAGAACCATATTTAGAAAGCTAGAGACCAAAGCTCAGTATACACACTTCCTTAGCTTCGTACCTATGAAATACAAACATAATCTGGTCAGGTGCTTAGCATTTAGAACGAGGTCCATTTGTTCCGAAGACTGTATAGAGAAAGAACTCCAGGTCATCCGAGACATTCTAAGAGAGAACGGATATCCATAGAAGTCCATTAAGCCAACATAGGTTACAATAGTCGTAAACATGAACTAGCAACGGTGGAGAAAAAGCCTCTGTTTTTACTTCTACAATTCAAGGCAGATACTCCTGTGGAGATTCTATCGCTACGTTTAACCAGGGCGATAAAGAAAACACAATAATTAACAACTGACCGAATGACTCTACTGGTTCAGTAACTAAATACATAATGCTTTGAAGTTTTACATGATGGAGGCTAGGTTCGGGTTCGCTTGTGAATTCCATTACTTTACATAGTATTTCATTACTTTCAGATAACGAGTCGCGAATACAGCGAAATGCATATTTTAATATTCACTGCTGGCTATCATTAACCAGATAGTTTCACCTTCCTAAAGATTGTCCAGTGTGTATATAGATAAAGGAGTCGTAAAGTCAATCACGAGTCTGATAATTGGGGCTACAAGTGGATACAGAGCACAAGATTGATAAAAGTTCAGCAATTATGTGGTGAGAGCTGGCTGCTAGCCAAAGTTGGTAGACAGTAATTGACGTCAATGTTTATGTACCCAATATTGGTGGTGAGAAAATGAGAACAAAGGCTTTGCGTAGGCAGACACAGCTAGCATATGGATGATCTGACACAGCCACAAAGAGATGCAAGGTTAACTTTCTGTGAGAAACAACCAATCAAAAGACTGTATTTTCTACTAACAATAATGTACATTAAAATCTATAAATATATGTTGATTTTCCTTAATAAACGATCTGTTGCCTGACTCTTGCCTTCTGTTGTTACACTTACAATTCTATACAAGGTGTCACCTGAATTTATACTCCTTCGACTGCTAAGCATAGCTGAGGCAGTCGCCATAATAAAATTTTCAGCCCAGTCTTTATGTTCAGAAAAAGTTTGTTCAATCCTTCTCCTTCCTTTGGTCATCAACCGCAACCTAGAATAGTTATCTCTCCCGGTGATGACACCATACTGTGTGGTATAGGTGCATATTTTGATTTCAGTTTCACAATTTCTTATTATTATTCTAATCAGATTCATATTGATTATATTCGATTGTATTGATCCACACTGGTTTCAAATGTTTACAACTGAAATCTTATTACTGTAACTCTAAAGGCCAATGAAAATTTACCGTAAAAATACACATATACTTGCTTAAATCGTGTTGTAACATTGACAATTGATCAAATCGTATTATTTAAAACAAAATAATCATATGTGAATTACTTATTCTGCATGCCATCATGCAGTGTGCCTATTTCGTATAAATAGCTATCGCGACCTGAAACTATGATACTAGCTTTTGGCAGTTATTGTTATCTGTGATGATAGTCACGATCTCAATCAGTTACTACAAATATTCAACAAACGCCATTCAAGTTCAACTTGATATGATTATGAGCAGTAGTTTATGCTCGAAACGTCATCAGCTAATATTACTGTACAACACTGTGTGATTTATCAGAATAAAATCTTATCCATAATGGAGAAATGCCATTCAGCTACAAATTTCACTCTTGAAATTGAAAACAGATCTAAAATTCCTTTTCTTGATGTTGAACTTACAAGAAGAGCTGACGGAACTTTAAGAAGGTCCATACATAGGAAACCCACATGGAACGGCCAACTGACAAGCGTCCACAGATGGGTACCAATCAGTCGAAAAATAAACCTGATTAGATCTCTTGCCACTCTCGTCCGACGCATCTGCAGTTCTGATACCCTGGAAGAAGAACTACACTTCCTGAGAGAAGTCTTCATACAAAACGGATATCCATCAAGATTCATAAACAAAAACATCAAACAGAAAATCCAAAAGCAAGAGACGCTATCCGCGCCAAAAAAGATACTTTATATGAACCTCAACTTCAAAGGTGACCTACTCAGTGATGTCCTTAGGAGGAGAATTTCCACTTCTTTAAGAAGAACTTTCTTTGCGGCAACACTGAGAGTAGTGTTCTCCAGTCGCCCGCTGATCTGCAGAAGCTCAAAGGACAAGATCCCGCATCTGACCACTTCTATGTGTATATATCAGTTCACCTGTTGCTGTGTCGCTAGCCAGGTACATCGGTCGTTCGATGCACATCCTGTCAAAAAGGGTCGAAGAACACTATCCAGCGTGGCTGCAGAAAGGAAGTAGTGGCCGTATAAGGAGTGCAATGATGGAACGTCTCGTCACCACTAGTCATTCTATCTCAACAAACGCCTTCTGCTTCAAAGTAATCTACAAAGTGAAGAACAACCTGCCAAAGACAATACGTTTCCGTCTTCTTTGCATTGCAGAAGCCCTAGACATTCAATTAGAAGAACCAGAACTATGAATACAAGCGAAAGTTATTCAACCACTTCTACTATCATGGTAACAACTCTGTTGGTTTGACTTTTGTTTGTATGCTTATTTTTTCTAACTACTTAAAACTCTTGCGTAATTCCGCATGTTATTTTGTTTCCATGTTCACCTTGAGCACAAATCTTGCATCAAACTATTCACGTTATTACGTACACTCTTCTATAACAATCGTTTGTGACAAATCATCATTTTTGTTACTACCCTTTTATATCAGCATCCAATTCATCTGAACTTACTAACTGTATTTTCGTTTGACAAATTTAATGTACACACACATACCTACAAGACAACCATATACATATTTGCGATTGTACAGCTATGAAAATGAATTCACCGGCGAAAAGAGACTCTTCGCTGAACTACTGGTCTTCTGTCTATTAATGTTCAAATGAGAATTTCTCATGACTTATTGGTATTTTTCGATTTTGACCATGAACTGATATCAGTTAGAGAACCCTTGAAAGCTAGGAAGTACTGGACAGCTGTGTCATCAGCCTAGTGTAGTGCTCATCGACAGTGGGCACCCACCACAGGGGGTTCAAACACAGAACCTTCCGGTTACAAGGCAAGCTAGCTCATAGACCATTCAACCACTGGGACCCGAATCAGTAGCCAGCCCATGAATTCTAACTTCTACCAATTCGTGATTTAGCGCGACCCCAACCAATGTCATAGGTGGGACATCTATCCTCACAATTGACTGGATGGACCTCACTGGTCACGAATTCTCACTGAAACTCCAGGAAACTCCATCCTGTAGCAAGTCACTCGCTAGCATCAGATCAATTTTCAAGAGTTGGTTTGTAAAGACTGAACCGGATCCCAGTTGCTGAATGGTATACGAGCTTCCCTTGTAACTGGAAGGTCCTGGGTTCGAACCGCCGGTGAGGGGGGCGCACTACGAATGATTCCCGAACTAGGCTGATGAAACAGTTGTCTAGTGCTCTCTGGTTTTCAATGGTTCTCTAACTGATATCAATCCGTGGTGAGACTTGAAAAATAAACCTTATCCATACAAAATAAATCTTGAAAATGTTATTGTTATGACTACAACTTACTGTTTAGGCTGAAAACATGAATTTCAGAAATCTACTGAACTATTTGTAATTTATACGGAAATTCTGTTCAGTATATAATTTAATTTCTCTCCCCACATTTTGTTTAACTAGAGAATATTAGTCAATTTTATCCCAGTATGGACTGACTGATTTTCAACTTAGAACTTGATCAAGAAGTGCAACAGTTCAATTTCTCACACTCCATATCGCAGACAAAGGTAGAGAGAAAAAAGAGATTCAAAAGACGTCTAAATGAATAGTAATTTGCATGGAGGATTTCATCGTGAGCTGACATCAGTTAGGGAACCATTGGAAAACCTGGGAGTAATACACTGCTGTTTCGTTGTAGTTTGGGACTCTTCAGCAGTACCCACCCACCGGGATTCGAACCCAGGACCTTCTGGTTACAAGGCGAGCTCGTAGACCATTGAGTCACTGGGACCCGATCCAATGGCCCATGAATTCTAACTTCTGCCAATTCACGATATAGCGTGACCATTTCGAAATGTCCTCTTAGATGAGTTACTGCCTCATCTTCAACCTGCTGTACCCTACTGGTCACGGCTTCCCACTAGAACCCCAGGTTAACTGCCTGAATAGGGCCAGTCAAGGGCAGCATCAGATTAATTTTCAAGTATTGGTTTTGTAGGGATTTTGTTTGATTGCATGGAGGATTTCATCATGAGCTGACCAGAAGGTCCTGGGTTCGAATCCCGGTGGGTGCGTACCGATGGAGAGTCCCAAACTAGGACGAAACAGCTGTCAAGTACTCCGATGTTTTCCAATGGTTCTCTAACTGATGTCAGCTGATGATGAAATCCTCCATGCAATCAAACAAAATCCCTACAAGACAAATACTTGAGAATAGAAATTTGTGAGAGAAAGAATGGTACCATGGAGGGAAATGACGATTTAATCGATATGAGAGATTACCAAGAGTGAATGCATTTGCACTATCAAGAATGAATTTCGCATACATCAACATTATTCGCAACCATCGGTTCTCAGCATCCCGAGGTCCCTATTAAGTTAGTCTACATCTTTCTAAGTGGATAGCCTAAACCAACTATCAAAGACATCAGAGACTGATTCCAAGTTCGGTTTGACGATCACTTTTTTCCCACTTGGTGTTGTGTCAGGTAGCTTAAAGATAAGAAGTGAAGTGGTGGTAAAGCGAGTTGACCACTTCATTTGTTGTTCGGAAAGTTCCATCAACCAACGCCACCGGATTGATAGCTGACGAAATCTCAGCACGGATACAGAAGACTCGTTTGGCATACGCCAACTTACGTCATCTCTGGCTTAGCAGACGTGATATCTAGCTAGCTATCAGCCAAAGGACATGTGTACCCCAGGGCAGTTTGCTCAATCCCCGTTCAAGGCTGGCTGTGAGATATGGCTATTGAAAGTGGAAGACATGAAAAGGCTAGCTATATTTGGTCATAGATGTGTGCGTTCTATCTCCTTTTTTAGGTGGTATAATACTGTGAGGAATATTGAGGTTAGGCATTGGCTGAGTGCTAGGTAGGTGGGAGGGGAAATCAATAGGCGAGGCGGTTGTGAAGTTACATCGACTGAGATGGTTAGCATATGTGTTACGTATGCCTAGTCATCGCCTTCCTTGACGGGCAATGTTAGCTGACTGACATAAGATGGATCAAGTTGGAAAAGAGCTAGCAAGTGGTGGTCAAACCAAAACGTAGCTTCATCAGTCAGCGAAATCCATAACAGTTTGTTTGAACCAGCCACGGAGGGAGGTTGGGGCTCTAGAGACAGTAAGAACCAATGAAGGCTGGAGACAATCCTGGTTCTCAATGGCTGGCGCAGATCCCTTCACTCTCTATCATTTGTTATATCCAATAAAACTCTATTGTTCCTTCATTTAACTATCCTTTTTACCTCACACTTCTGTTGATTATGTCTCTTTTGAACCTCTCTTCTCTTGCTTCGGGTGCTACATGGAGTGTGGCAACTCGAACTGCTTCACATCTGTGTTATGTTCTATGTTCTAACTAGTGAGTCATATCGACTGACGATACCCCTCCACAAAATGCAATGGCTTAACGTCTACCATCTCAGTCAGTGCAGCTTCACAGTCTGATTGATTGGCCTCCCTTCTTTTTGATGTGGTTGTGTTCTCTGAGCTGGATAGTTAATTTGCGAAGCTTTCATCACCTTACTAGGTGACATTTTCAGCGCATACTTCAATTTGAAGTGAGCTTTTAGATTTCTCCACGAGTTTATTAATCATCTCTCCTGGTGACCTTGGACGTGTAATTCCATTATGGGTAAATTTTATTTTTATAAAGTCTCACAGTGTTATACAGTAATATGTACTGATGACGTTTCGAGCAAAATTTATTGCTCATAATCATATCAAGGTAATCACACGACTTCCTAAATTCATCTATGAGCAATAAATTGTGCTCGAAACGTCATCAGTAAATATTACTGTATAACACTGTGAGACTTTATAAAAATAATGGAATTATACTCTACCACAGTGCCCAAGTTTTATTCTTATATCAATGACCTTGGACGTGATTGGTTGTTTTTGTGTTTTCACACCTTCTAGGTTACTTGTATTGTCACTCATTGTTTCTTTGACTTTAACTTTGACCCTTTGTGTGTGCGGTTTCTTCCTTATCGGTTGATAAATTTCGTCTATCTGGATGTGTCTATTAATTGGTGATTCACTGGAATGCCAAGCTTCTAAAATTCTCTAGCATTCTTGTTGTTTCTTCTGTCTAATATTTGAACGTTGTCCCAGTCGACTTGATGTCCGTGGTTGTCTGTATGTAGTGATATGAGGGAGTGGATATCATGTCTTTTGACAGCTAGCTTATGATCGTGGATACCAAGACGAAGGGGACGTCCACTTTGGCCAATGTAGTGTTTTTCGCAGTTGATTCAATTTATTTTGTAGATGATGTTGGTTTTATCTTCTTTCGCTGTTGAGTCTTATGGTTGACTTAGAATTGAGTGGAGTGACTTTGTTGGTTTGTGAACGAAGTCAATTCCTAAAGGTTCGAAGAGTCTTGTAGTGATTTCTGAGATGTCCTTTATATATGGTAAGGCGATTTTCTTTGTGCTTTCCCTTCCCTTCTTTACCTAACACTCTACGCTTAACCTCAATACTGGGTCACCATATTGTACCACTTACATGGGATATACTTCAGTACTCTTACTTTTTTTTGATGGATGCGAAATATGTGGCGGTAGAAGACAGGAGACCTGGTAACGGAATCTATCTTTGGGATTTGATATCTGTATGTAAGCAAATCATCCACACCTTCTTTGAAAATCATCATTCGTACAGATCTCCCATGTTGTGCTACTTCAGCACTTTGAATTGTGTTTCTTTATTTTCTTTTTGTGTCTCCCATGTTTTCTCGAAATACACTGATTGTTCATTTGCTCTATTTGAAGTGAAACCTATCTATCTCCCAGCTATTTGATATTTTGTTTAAAGCAATTAGTTCCCTTTATGAATTTCGACAACATAATAAGAAGACGTAGTTGATCTGAAACGTGTAAAGCGAATTTGCGCGCAACACATTTCGAACATTCTCATCACACACACACACACACACGAGTACTTGTCACACCCAGTTGTATAGAAGGCAAGAAAGCATGAATTATTATGATACAGATCAGATTGTGTACACGTCAAGGTCACGAATAATGGGTGGTGTGGGTGAGTAAGAAAAAGAGCAGATAAGAGGCATGTAAATTGATAAACATCCCATTGTGTTTATCAGTTTGCATTTATGTGTTGACACAAGTACATAGGGGGGACACATCGCTCTCTGCATGTTAAGGCTACGGAATATATCCCAAAGTGGCTGCAACAACAAATAAAAACACCGGATACAACCGATCCTGGAAACAGTCGGTCGGTCGGTTTTCGACATAGAACTTTGCACATATGTGCGGCAGTTCAAGTCGCCACACTCCCTCCTTGTAGCACACAAAGCAAGAGAAGATAGTAGGAGAAATGCATATTAGAGACAGTAAACAGAGGTGTGAGACAAAATGAATAGTAATAACGAAGAACAAAACAGTTTCATTGGAAATCATAAGTCACAAGGAGTGAATGCATCTGCGCCTGCCATTGAGAACAATTTTGAGCCATATCACCAATTATTTCCAACCATTGGTTTTTACAGTCCCAAGGATCCCAACCAGGAAGTCTACACCTTCATACATGGCCTAGACTAACTGTTGTAGATTTCATTGACTGGTGTCATGTTTCGGTTTGACCGCCTCTAGCCCTTTTCCAGCCCTGACCCTATGTTAGCTAACATTGCCCATCGTCGAAGAAGGCGATGACTAGGCATACGTAACACATGTCCTAACCATCTCAGTCGATGTAATTTCACGGCATCGTCGATTGATTTCCCCTCCTTACTTAGCACTCGACGCCTAACCTCAGTATTGCTCACCTTATTATACCACCACCTGACACGGGAGACAGAACGCAGACATCTATGATCAAAGACAGCTAATCTTCCCATGTCTTCCACTCTCAATGGCCAGGTCTCACAGCCATAAAGGAGGACGGAACGGACTGATGAGCAGTACACATGCCCTTTGATCGAGAGCCAGCCGGATATCACGTCTACGCCAGAGACGGCGTAGACTGGCATATGCGAACCTAGCCCTCTGTATTCGCAGTGAGATTTCGTCAGAGATCAACCCGTTGGGGCTGATGGTACTTCCCAAGTAAGTGAAGCGGTCAACGTGCTCCACCAATTCACTTCCTATTTCTAATCTAGGGGTCGGTGTAGTCCAATCCTGTAACAGCATCTTGCATTTGGCGGGAGTGAATCGCATGTCAAAAATTTGTAAATTGCAGCTCAAGGTGTTCAGAAGACTCTGCATTTTGTCAGAGTCCTCGCCTAGAAGGACTATATCGTCTGCATATTCTAAGTCAACGAGATTATTCTCTGGTAGCAAGTCAATCCCTGAGTCTCTGAAGTGAGTTAGGGTTAAGTCCATTAGCACATACATCCATGATGAAGTTGAATAGAAATAGGGGTAATGGGCATCCTTGACGGACGCCAGTAGTCGTCACCACTTCAGATGACAACTCGCCATAGGCCCTCACCTGGCTGCATGAGTACGAGTAGAGTGCCTTAATCAGTGCAATATATTTTCTCGACATTCCCTTTACAGACAAACATCGCCAGAGAACCTCTCGGTCGACAGAGTCGACCTTGACGTGTACACAATCTGATCTGTATCATAATAATTCATGCTTTCTTGCCTTCTATACAACTGGGTGTGACACGTACTCGTGTGTGTGTGTGTATGTGATGAGAATGTTCGAAATGTGTTGCGCGTAAATTCACATTACACGTTTCAGATAAACTACGTCTGCCTATTGTGTTGTCTAAATTGATATTTTGTGCTAATGGACGTCTCTTTATATACTACTGACATATCCTGTCAGTAGCACACACCACATGTGTATGCTCACCTTCAGTTTTATTCCCGTTTAATTTGATTGATAACAAGTTTCTTCTATTATGTTAACACTGAATTATCTTGATAAGATCCTTCCGATGTCACGCATTGAGCAACAAACACTTTGTGTGTGTGATAACTGATCATAATACCCAGTTATCTAGGTTGACTGGAATAGGTGAGGCGGAATTCGAATCCAAGGCTGAATCTGCCTGAAGGTCGAATGCTTCGAGCAATCAGCTACATCACCTAACAATGCTTTTTTTTAAAGACGCGCTTTCTCTTTATTTGAATTTTCGTGTGTAACTGCTAGTATGAAGACATGACATTCAACACTCATTTTCATTTCAAGTCGAGTGTGAGGACAAATACTCACCGAAGACATTGGCTAGCGGTTGCGCTATATCGTGGATTGGCAGAAGTTAGAATTCATGGACTGGCCATTGGATCGGGTCCCAGTGGCTTAATGGTATGCGAGCTCGCCTTGTAACCAGAAGGTCCTCGGTTGGAACCCCGGTGGGTACTGAAGAGTCCCAAACTAGGACGAAACAACTGTTCAGTACTCCCAGGTTTTCCAATGGTTCTCAAACCAATGTCAGCTCATGATGAAATCCTGTAACCAACTCATTTTCTCTGTTGTTGCTAGATCATTGGCTACGATAGATCTTCACACACGGCTTAGTAGTCGCATAAGAAATAATACTTCTCGTTATCGAAATGATGGTGTTTTAGGCCAAGGTAGTATCGGGATATCATCATCCACTAAGATATATGTACATTCAAGTGATGATTTCTACATAAGATCAAATTCATATACTGGATTTCAATGCTATCAATAACTTATCAAATAAACCTAACAAGTGTGATCACTCGATAACATTTATTCGAACGTTTTCTATCGTACTTTGTGGAGCTCGTCAGTAGGATGTATCTGCCTCCTTAATGAATGATTGTGTTTTTTCGTCTAGAATACGATCATAGTAACTTATTTCAAGAGAATAGTTGACGATGTTGTGTCATTGTTAACTAGTGAATTGAGACGACTGATTTAAAAGGCAGACAGGCTGAAATTTATAGCCAAACCAAATGCGTCTGTGTGTGTGTCTACATATCATGATAATTAGTTGTCCGCTAGGCGCTTACGAACCTCGTCTAGTTTACTAGCTGGCTATTTTTCTAGCCAGTCTCAAACTCGGGTAAAGAGGGAGGGCTGGGCGTGAAGCTAGCGACCCTACCCCAAAAATTCCGTCGAACTGCCACAGAAACTTCAACTCACAATAAAAAAATGTGAAAAATACAAAAAGTATTAAAAACAAACTTATTCTTCGTTGGAATCGGAAAGGCGAAATGACACGGACTGGCCGGTGAAAGCCTTCGGGAAGCTAGCCAGTCAGCCGATGTGTCTTCTCTCTCTCGACGAAAGCAAGAATAAGAGTAGGGACGTGGAATGTACGAGGCTGGGAAGGCTGCCCAAGTAGCTAAAGAAATGAGTTGAGAAGGTATAGAAGTTCTGGGAATCTGAGACAACAGATGGAATGGATGTCTGTTAAAAAAGAAGCAACTAGGAGCGGATCTCTCAAAAAATGGGGATGGATCAGGCGCATGTTGAGGAATCCGTCGATTGATATCGCGCGCCAGATCATTGTTCGAGTGGAATCCCAATAGGAAGCGATGATTAGGTTGTCAGTGGTCGTGTGGCGAGGAGGAGATAAGAGATTATGTTCAATCGTGGACTCAGATGAAGAGGACAGCACCAAGTAGAGATGTGTTGTTGAAGCCTTACAATCCACTCGGAAATCAAGGGAGTAATGACAGTAAGTGTTTACGAATTCGAATACATAAATTGCCAATGTGGATTGAAATGAATATGTCTCATAGGACAGTTGTTCTTATCGACTTTTAAGACATTTACAACTAATCAAATTTGGTCACGGATCGATATCAGAGTTAGAGAACGACTGAATACTACACGGAAGTACTGGACCGCTGTTTCGTTCTAGTCAACGACTCTTCAGTTCACTAGTGGCCAACTACTAGACCAAGTTGCCTGGAGTTCTAGTGAGATGTGGTGACCACTAGGGTCTGACAAGTCGAGAATAAGGACAAACACTCATCGATTATATTGGATAGTGGTGGCACTATATACCACGGACTGACAGAAGTCATGGACCATTGTTCTACACTCCTCCCTACTGTCTGCGAGTGACCGTGTGGTCAACAAGCTCAGCCTCGAAACTTGAAGGTTCCGGATTTTATCCCCGATAGGGTCATGAATGAATACTGATGAAGAACGATAAACTACGACGGAACGGCTGTGCGGTACTCCCTGCTAGTTTCTAATGATTTTCTAACTGATATCAATCTAAGATTAAAAATATGCTGTCAAATCCCTGCAGAGCAACACTAAGAAACACTTCTCATTGAACTCAGTTCTTAATGTTTAGGAATCGGAGTAGTCGTAGCCCACCCGGTTAATCACAACGTGTTACTAACTTCAAAGTAATTTCGAACTCGGTGTGTGGAAATACCTTGATGAGTACCCAGAAATACCTAGTTAGAGTTAGTGGTGAGTAGTTCATAAATGTCGACTTACAGCTTTGTAACACGGTAATAATTTAGGATTCTATATGGGGTTATCTGCTCCCCATTTTTCAACTTCACGTAACACAGCTGGAATGACAGAGACGACAAGAGTGTGCAAGACAGAGGCTATCACTTCACTGGCGGGAAAACTCTGATTTCAAACCAACGGTGCCCATGGGTTTTAATGCCTAGGCAGAACGTCTCAGGTTGACAGGGGGAAGATCGTGTGTGAGCAGCAGCTGAAAGTTTATGGACAGTTGTAGAACCATATGACTGTGATGGAGAAGAACCAAGTGCGATGGAGATGTGTCAATGAGGCTCTGTATTCGACTCGAAGCGCAAGACATGAGTAATAATAAAATAATCAAGTGTTAGTTTGCAGGGAGTTGATTGGTTACTGTACTATCGGAGTATTAGTGGTTGTGATGGCTGTTGCCTAGTTCCATTATGGGTGAAATTTATTTTGATGAAGTCTTACAGTAGTGTTACACAGTAATATTTACTGATGACCGCGTTTGCGGCACAATTTATTACTAGTGCTCATAATCATATCAAGACACTACTCACTCAACTTTCTAGCTTCGTTTATATAATTCCACTATTTTTCATTGCTTGACTTGATGAGTGGTAGTAGTATTTTCCGTCA